>BQNB010068459.1:0-16217 GCA_026074375.1 Tanacetum coccineum | reverse complement strand
AGGTCCGTTTTTGGTTATTTCAGCTCGTTTTTAAAGGTAAAAGGTATGTGTAATTAAGCACATACCAATACCCATTTATCGGATCAAAATCGGCCAAATCGAACAAAAATCAGCTAGATTGGCCAACTCGGTTACGGATAGAAATCGGCCAAATCGGGCGTATATTTTCAAAATTTTATATATAAAATGTCCAATCCGATTTATTTTCGTCTAAACGATTAATCGCCCGCCTAGGTAGAGCCTAGCCATTTTTGCAACCTTGCTTTGTACTTGTTTACACTAACCGGTTCAATCGCCGCGTCGAACCGCTTCTATACAATTTATATACTTTTCATATTATGTTCGATATGGATGTCGCATTCAAGTATCATTACTACTACTAACTTAAAGGCAAATAGTATCCAATTATGTATTACGACATCTCATATAGACAAAATAACTATTCAAACTCTACGAAATAACGGAATGTAGGTTTACGTATATTCAATACATAATGCATAAGTAATATTCACGTAATGAGATACGAAGTCTAAACATTACGCTTAATAGCATCTTTAACATCAACAAATGCACTCAACAACATTAACTAATTATAAAACTTATGTTCCATTACTACTTTTTATCTAAGCCTTTTTTATATGTTTTGTCTAAACGTAGTTGTCTTTAAAAGTTAAACAATGCAAGAAAAAAGACTAATCACTAGAGTATGCTTAAATGTAACTTGAGTATTTCGTTTGAGTCGTATAATTTTAGTTTTCTAGCTTTCTTTATGTATAACGTTCAAATTTTAATCTTTTGGGCGTATTATCTACGATGCCCAAAACAAATATATAATTATTGTATCTTCGATCCGTTTAACTTTTGTTTGCGCTTACTTTGTATCTAGCTATACAATTGAAGCTTTAAAACCAATTTTTTGAATTGCTTAACAACACCATGTTTTTTCCATTATTTAAACGTTTTTATGGAGGCTTAATACTTATTGCGCGATAATATAAAGTAATTTTTAGTAAAGCACCGGATTTAAAGATGATAAGAAACAAAAAATATGTGTATATCGCTTTATAATAAAGAGGGAAGTTTGATTGGGTACAACTAACACCATGACCGGTTATATAATATTAAAAAGTAAAAAGCATTCTAGGTCCTTCGACACACGTCGCTGCGGTATTCATTAAATTGGTCAAACAAAATGTTTTATCAATCTTTTGATAAGGCGGGCCAAATTGGCCGATTAAGTCAACGCCGGTCAACAAACCGACTGATTTTTGGTCGTTTGATTTTCTTGTATATGTTCAGTTTTTGGTAAAACCGTCAACCGTTGCAGAAGAGAGAGAGAGGGTGTGAAGAAAGGGTGGTAACTATTATTAATTTGATGTAAACTTAATAGCTTATTTGTTTTTTGGACGGAGTAAATAGCTTACGCATCCGAGCTAACAAATAAACTTTAATTAAATTTGATCAAAACTTAATTAAAAGCACACATAATGTAATTTTTGCAACTTATACAAAATATGTAATAAAAAGTAATAAGAACAATAATAAAATTAATAAAAATTAAATTTATATTAATTAGTTAAAAATATATAAATTACCAATCCACCTAAGACCTGATCAGGTCGATGCTTTGCTTGAAGGTGGTTGACCGACCGACTAACGCTTAACGCTTTTTGCAATATTGCAAAAATACATAATTTAGCATTTAAAGTACGTGACATGGAGCATCTTCAACAATAAAACTATCATTTTTTTAATATGTATAACTAGTATAAAGAACCTTTTTCATGTGACCAAGTGATGTATAATAGTATTAATTTTCAAGCGTACTTGTTCCGTCGTTTATGTTCCTTTTCAAGTTATTCTAAAGTAATTGCCAACTACTCTCTTCGTCTTATTTTTATTGTCCACATTTCCTTTTTGGGACGTCCCAATTTAATTGTCCACTACTAAAAATAGATAAGAAAGTTTGATCAAGTTTACTATATTACCCTTGTTTGAAATTATTATTACAAACTTTAAAGAAGACTTTAATTAATTTGCTAAGGGTAAAACTGTCATTCTGTCAAAAAGTAAGAGAGAGAAAGCAGTAATAAATGCACTTTTATTAAACTGTGTGTTTTTTGTCGGGGGGGACAATAATTTTGGGACGGAGGGAGTATTAGATTTAGATAAGCAAGTTCAATCGAGTTTATCATACTACCTTTACTTAAAGTTAATATTACAAGATTTAAGAAAACAATAATTAATAAGTTGTGTACTTATTGTTGGAAGTTGAAATTGTCAATTTGCGATATGTTAGAAATAGAAAACATTGATGTTTATACTTTTCTTAATATCATAAACTTTTTTGCGAAACAGTGCCGACAACATATAATTATTGGAGTAGTGACGATTTGAGACATATTAAGAGTATAACCAAAATGACCAAACTCTTTATAATTAATATAATGATAGATAAATAAAAACTTTAGGTTCAACTGAAAATAAACAAGGTATTATTGTTTGTTTTTTCTTGTCTGGTTTTTAATTTTCTTTTAAGCTTTAAATTTCAACTTTAACTATTGATGACGGGAATTGGGATGGGAATCAAGATGAAGTATGGTGTGGGTGGAGGTTAGGTAAGAGGCAAAATATAGATGGAATAAGGGTGCACTTGTTTTTACAACTTTGGTATGGGGTTTTTATTTGAAATGACAATAAACAATTGTTTGGTACATGCTTTATATGTTTGATTTATCTTTCATACCCTGAATACGTACGTCATTTCTTGCTGTGAGTAGTCTATATGTTTGTCTCATTCTACCTTTCTAGTTTTGATATTATTTTTGGTGGATTGAATTCAATATTTAATCTTACTTATATATAATTATAAAATGACAATTCATATCTAATCCTGCTTACAAACCAAAAAGGCCATAAGAGAAGTAGCTAATATCGTGAGGTTAAGTGTTGTCTTAACACAATTATTTTATTATAAGCTATCATTTTTCTAGAAAGAGTGAATTGGGAAAAGATAAATTTCTTGAAACACCCGTGACGTGAAATTCAATCATGCAAGATAGAAGGGTGACCTAG
This sequence comes from Tanacetum coccineum, assembly GCA_026074375.1. Classification (NCBI taxonomy): domain Eukaryota; kingdom Viridiplantae; phylum Streptophyta; class Magnoliopsida; order Asterales; family Asteraceae; genus Tanacetum; species Tanacetum coccineum. The sequence goes on along the minus strand of BQNB010068459.1, from coordinate 13,142 downwards.
GCAAGAGTTGTCGTCATTGATCAAGTCTTGGATGAACTCATGGAGCGTCCGCATTTCTTGGGTGACTCTTTTATCATGTATTTTGTGACATCTCTTTTAGATTAGTTTAAGCATGTTTAGCGATTACGTGTGCATTGCTACTTTTTATTAAAAACTTTGTTATATGTTTCCCAATTTAAGTGTCATGTATTAGGCAGTCAATTAAGAGAGCGTTTAGTAAGTGTATTGATAATGGTGTCACGTTTTATAAACTCGCGACGGAAAAGAAAAAAGAAGCGAATGGATGTTTTTACGAAAATGGAATAAAATCATACTGGTATTATTTTGGAGCCAAAAAAGCAGATATAGAAACAAATTTTGCTCAAAAAAATTTATAAAAAAGAAAATTGTATTTACACTCGAGAAGAATCGAGAAGATAATTTTTATATTAACAAACCCTAATCCAAATTAGATAAATCCTAAACACTTTCCACACACATACACACACACACACACACCAATGGCAGATGCAACAGATTCACCCACATCACTGGCAAATAGAACCATTGAGGAAGGTGCCTTCTACTCGGACTGCAAGAACGTGCTTGCCATTGATTCCTACACTAATGCAATCAATATAATACCATATGATCATGTGTATTACTTAAAAAGATTCGCCGCTCAAGCTGCTCTAAAGGATTATAAGGAGGCAGTAAATCGGCTGAAGGCTACTCTAGGCTTGGCTCGGCTCATTACGGCTTATGCCTATTTGAAGAAGTGGTTTCAATTTATAATAAAGGCCTCAAAATCCATCCTGACCACGAGGGGTTAAAATTCGGCTTGGATTCGGCTCAAGCCGAAGTTGTGAAACTGGTTGATATGCGGAAGCGATTAGCCTCAGATCTTGAGACGAGGGGGGTATGAGGAGGTGCTTGATTTTCACATTATGATGAATGATTTCTTCAAAAGCCCTATTAGCACGTATTTGCATGATAAGCGGTTTATGCAAGCTTTAGGCGTTATGTCAAATGCTGTCAAAATCCAAGACGCCTATGAGGAGCTTCAGGATGGGGAAGATATTCTGTGGATGGAGAGCAAATCTCTGGAATTCCCAACATCCACAAAAGGATTGGCAGCATTAACTTCAAAAATGACTCTCACCAAAAAAGAGACAAATCTTCATAAGTGCAGGCTGTAAAACTTTATAAAAAAATATTCAAAGAAAAACTTATATGGAGATGAGTATGGTATAAAGTTATTTCTAGTACTATAAGTTTTTCTTTGAATATTTGTTTTTAAAGTTTTACAATCTGCACTTATGAAGATTTGTCTCTTCTTTGGTGAGAGTCCTTTTTGAAGTCAATGCTGTCAATCCTTTTTGGATGTTGGGAATTCCAGAGATTTTCTCTCCATCCACAGAACATCTTCCCCATCATGAAGCTCCTCATAGGCGTCTTGGATTTTGACAACATTTGACATAACGCCTAAAGCCCGCATAAACCGCTTATCATGCAAATACGTACTAATAGGTCTTTTGAAGAGATCATTTATCATAATGTGAAAATCATGCGCCTCCTCATACCCCCTCGTCTCAAGATCCGAGGCTAATCGCCTCCGCATATTAACCAGTTTCACAGCTTCGGCTTGAGCTGAATTAAAGCCGGATTTTAACCCATCGTGGTTAGGATGGATTTTGAGGCCTTTATTATAAACTTAAACCTCTTCTTTAAACTGACACAAGCCGTAATGAGCCAATCCTAGAGTAGCCTTCAGTCGATTTAGAATTCAGTATTAAGGACTTTATCGCATCTTTTAGTGCCTCCTTATAATCCTTTACAGCAGCTTGAGGGGCGGATCTTTTTAAGTAATACATATGGTATTATATTGATTGCATGAGTGTAGGAATCAACGGCAAACACGTTCTTTCCGTCTGAGTAGAAGGCGTCGCCTTTCTCAATGGCTCTATTTGCCAGAGATGTGGGTGAATCTGTTGCATATGCCATTGGTGTATGTGTGTGTGGAAGGTGTTATATAAACTTTTTTGATCAAAATTTCTTTCTATATCTGCTTTTACTCTAAAATAATACTAGTATGATTTTATTCCATTTTTGCTTAAAAACATTTATTCATTTCTTTTTCTTTTCCGTTGCGAGTTTTTAAAACGTGACACCATTATCAATACACTTACTTAACGCTCCCTTACTTGACTGCCTAATACATGACACTTAAATTGCGAAACATATAACAAAGGTTTTAATAAAAAGTATGCTTAAACTAATCTAAAAGAGATGTCACAAAATAAATGATAAAAGAGTCACCCAAGAAATGCGGACGCTCCATGAGTTCATCCAAGACTTGACCAATAACGATAACTCTTGCCTAGGTCACCCTTCTATCTTACATGATTTAATTTCACGTCACGGGTGAAATTCATATACGCCAATAATTATGTGTTGTCGGCACTGTTTCGCAAAAAGTGTCATGATGTTCAGAAAGGTATAAACATCAATGTTTTCTATTTCTTACATATCGTAAATTGACAATTTCAACTTTCAGCCATAAATACACAACTTCAACGTTGACCGGCAAAAAGTTTCATGCTATTAAGTAAGGTATAAACATCAATGTTTTTTTCGTTACATATCGCAAATTCATAATTTCAACTTTCAACCATATCGCAAATTAACAATTTACAACTTACTAATTATGGTTTTTTTAAATCTTGTAATAATAACTTTAAGTAAAAGTAGTATGATAAACTCGATTGAACTTGCTTATCTAAATCTAATAGTTGGCAATTACTTTAGAATAACTTGAAACGAAACGTAAACGACAAAACGAGTACTCTTGAAAATCAAGTGCGCCCTTATTATATCTATATTTTGCCTCTTACCTAACCTCCACCCACGCCATACTTCATCTTGATTCTCATCCCAATACCCGTCATCAATAGTTAAAGTTGAAATTCAAAGCCTAAAAGAGAATTGAAAACTAGACAAGAAAAAACAAACAATAATACCTTGTTTATTTTCAGTTGTACCTTGTAAATACAAATAAGCCGTAAAAATGTTTATTTATATTTTACGATCTATCCGTGTTTTGTCGATGATAATCATAAAATTATTAGAAGTAGAAAATAAAGTTTATCCGTTTCAAACCAATAGTTTTCTAACTCAAGTATTATTTATCATCATATCCATCATTTGCATTATACGTCTTCATTATTTCACATTTCATAAAACTACACTTTTCATATTAAAATACATATTAAAATGTGTATGATATATTTTTCTATAAATTTGGTTACTTTGTTTAAAATATATTCTTGCCTTTGTTTTTCAAATAAAGTAAAAACTTAATATATACAAGTCTTTCTACAATTAAACCATTTATCACTTCAAAACCCTCATTATTCATATAATGAATAAATTATCTTAGACTTTCTTTGTTTTGAAAGTCATGTATTTATTTGCATCATAGCGGACATCATCATACAAGATCTCACAAAATATTTTAAGATTTGATAATTTAAAATTCGTATTTTGTGTCAGCCAGCCGGTTCCATCGTTTTTCATTAGCCGGTTCCTTTTTGCAAAAGGTACCGCCGAAACCAGTGAACAGTAAGAGCTGGTTCCTTGTGTTTACACTGGTCGGTTCCCTTCTACAAAAGGAACCGGCGGAACTGTGCTACAGTACCATTATTTGCCTATAAATACCAAGCCATTTCTCTTGTTTTACTCACTCATTCACTCATACATTTTATCTTGCATTCATCTAACCTCAGATCTCAGATCATGTTTCATATCATATTAGAGTTTTGGTGTTTTTTTTAATAGGAGAAGATATACCGAGTATGCATACGAGATCAAGGTTCGAGGTTCACTTGTTGCGAGTATCTCCCATCACATGAAGATCTAAGTGATCTTGAGTCATCATTTCATACATCATATTCATTCAAATCAAATCTTGTAAAGTGTCGAGGGTGTTTAGCGAAATATTAGTAGGTTAGAAAATGGTATTTTGGTTGTATGTCGTGAGGTTGGTTCTACCTATGTTAAAACTTGGTATTTAGTTTAGTACTAAATAAAGGGTAAGCTTTATATGGTTGGTCCTTCCACATTAGGACTCGGTATGTAGAATATCTTAACACATATAAATGATGGATAAGGTTTTTAAAGAGAGAAAGAGGTAGTTGGATGAACACTTAGAGAGAGAAAGTAAAAGGAAAATATTAGATTACAAATGAAGAAAATGAACAACCAACACCTTCTCCATGTGTGGAGAGGGTATAAATACTACATACTATGGCCGACCATGGGCCTCTTATGAGGATTTACATAGGCCTTTAGCCCGATTAGCTTTCTAACTTAATCATTTAACTTACTACGAGCTATGACTAACTATGTTGGAAGTGACTGATACTTTTCGTATTTCTAACAATCTCCCTATAAAGGAGATCACTCTAATTTACAAAAACTTAAACCTAGCATACTATGCTTTGACTTTAGTCTTGAGCTTGTAGTCTTTAACTTCAATCATTAACTTGTGATATGTTGTAGTGATCTTTGACCTTAGGCTTTGACTTATGACTTTGACTTGTCATGAATGTGATCTTGAACTTCTTGAGATCATCAACCAAACATAATCTCTTTACATCAACTTGTGTACTTGTGACTTTTGGACCAACATGCTCATACAATTCTTGATTTGATAACTTGAAAGCTTTAATAATGCATCTTTCTTGAAGTTTTTTAACTTTAACACTTCATCACTTTAAGAAGAATGGACGGTATCAGAGTAGCGGAAGTCTTGAAACATGTACGTGAGCTTTCATGACGTTTTATTGTAGCGTTAATCTAAACACCTTTTTAGGGGGGTCTTGGTTGATCAAAATACATAAGATAAATCATTGTTATAGTAAGAGAAAGTTAGAGAGGGGTTGGAGAAAACTTATGAAAAATTAGATAAAGAAAAGAAAGATGAGAAATACAAATGTTCACCAACCACCCCTCATGGAGAGCCATGAGGGGTATTTATACTAAAAGAAAAAGCAAACTATTATTAGTTTACATAAATGACCCCTGCGTGACACGCAGTGTCCAAGACTAGTCAAATTCACGTGTAAGACGATAGCTTCACTAAAAAGTGAGGCTAACAATCTCCCTCTAAGATGGCGTCACACGCGAATTGGTTATAATGTTCTCTACAAGCTAAAATAAAGAAATATAATAAGAATGAAGTCTAGTATTCCTTGAGAATATCTTCGACGATCTACTTGAATACTCCAGCTTTATTTCTTGAGCTTGTAGACAACATACTGTTGAAATCTTCAGCTCCCTCCCAAACAGACACCCCTGAGACTGATAAGAATTAATACACCATTCTTGAGGGATGGATGATATCATTAACATCGTCTCACTTTGGAAGCATTCAAGTATTGTTTGAATTGAGCCCAAAGTACACATTTTATCTCCTTTTCGAAGTAGAAATCGTAGCACCAAAATCAATTAAGACCCGGAAATGCACTTTTCTCCCTCCAGGAAAGTGCAGATATTAATTGCTACACCAAAGTCAATTAAGTCCTGAGTGTAAGCAATTTATCCCTCTATGTAGTCAAAATGGTAACATCAAAGTTAGTTAAGTCCTGGATGTACCCATTTAAATTGTTTCACCAAAGTCAACTAAGTCCCGAGTGAAAGTAATTTATAACTGTAACATCAAAACGGTAACATAAAAAATCAACTAAGTACCGGATGTACACATTTCTCCCTCCAGGATGATGACTAACTGAGGAATCATCCTACACATGTGTACATCTTATGCCAACTGTAACTGCTTACTTAGCTTCATAACATGTGATTGCATAAGCAATAGTCTGTGAGAAGATGTCGGTACTCTCTTTGCAAATCTCTCTTGATCAACCCGATCTAAATCCCCTTATCTATTCTGTCGGCTAATACTAATGACCACTGATTGAAGCATAACCCTTCACTTATGACTTAATCTTGTACTATCCGTGTGACGAAGGAACGGTGCAGAGGCAAATCTCTGAGTATCATATACTCATCCAAAAATATACAAAAAATACATCACCACTTGAAATCTCCTCAACTACGTGAGACACTGAGTACTACAATGTAACTCCTTAAAGTGATAGCTACTTTGTGGGTATAGGTAAAAAGAATCAAAAAAGCAACTAGATATCCAAGTCTTCAACACTAATACAAGTCATCTTCATTGTGGAGAAAGAAAGAACCGAAGACGAAATAAGTACACACCCCGTGAAAGCCTACTTCAATCCCAAAAATCAATATTAGCCATTATGAATGAAGGTGAATTTTGATAAGGATCGTTTTTAGTGTAATGTATTGTGTTCGTTGTTCATGATTTTTTGATGTGTCATAATTGTTAACGGATATCGGCTGAAAAAATAACCATAAGCGTGGGCGTCTAAGTAATAAAACCCGGTCTTGTACACATTACCCGACATAATATTGTCTTAATACCCGGCTCAATCCGATAACATAAGCCCAATGTAGATAAACCATAAATATTTTTTGGGCCAACATCACTTTATATCATACTTCAGCCCATCTTGCTTAACAAACCCGGTCAGCCCATCAATGAAACACAACCCAATACCATCTTGTGAAAAATTTGGCCCACTCAACAAATAATAAGACACAACTATTGATTTAATTACCACAACTGGCCCATGTTTTAGATAGTACCCGGTCTATCACCAAGCCTTATCCCTAAAAATTAGGCATATAATAAGACACAATCCCTAAATTTCTCTCTAACCCTAATCCCAAACTCAGTAATATCCGCCCCCTACATCTCCTTATTCCTCTTGATTCACAATCACAAAGCCACACCTCTTATCAAATCATACACAGACCAAAAGATACTCTCATCGTATCAAATAAGCTAGCAATCAACTAGCCACCATAACTCTCCTTTTTTTCAAAACTGCATATAATAACTGTGTACCAACGATTGAGAGTGAATACTTCACAATCCTTTGGAGGGTTGCGGGTAAGTTTTGACATGATTGTTCTTGACTTTTTCTTAACTCGAAACAAAGATCGAGTATGACAAAGTTGTTATAACTCTTTCATTATTTTTGTATATTTAAAGAGTTATACCCAACACACAAATCGATGATGATATCGTGTTTAAGCATATAAATATTGTGGCTTCCAAATCTAAACACGAATCTAAGATCTATCTTTTGTATACGTTTTTTCTTTTGAGATTTGGTTCGAGTATATTGTTAAAGGATGGAGATGATATAGGATTTGTTTGGAGTTGAGAGTGGTATGTGACGATGGGTATAGGTTTAGTGAGTTGGATTTGATGTTGGATTTGTAAACAGTTGTAGTTGATGTTGTTTATGGATTTGGTTCGAGTCTGTCTTTCTTTACTCATGTTCTTGTCTTTGACCTGGACTCGGTGACATAACTCAATGAGTTGACCCAGGTCAACTCGGTAAATACCGAGTTGACTCGGTTGCGTATCCGGTTACAACTGCAACTGCGAGTTCGGTTACACTTGACAACTGCGTATTCGGTTAAAGATGAAAACTGTGAGTTCCATTGTCCTTAGAAACTGTGTATTCGGTCGAAGATGAAAACTGCGAGTTCGAGTAGACTGCGAATTCGGCTGTACTATCGTCCTTGTTTTTGTCTTTTACAGAAACCAACAAAAAACTGTCATAAACAGCTAAGAACTTGGATCTGTAGTTTTTCTTCAAGAACACAAGATTTGAAACAACTTTAAGCTCAAGAAACAATAAGCAGTTTGACCACGAAATAAGCAGTTTGACCACGAAATAATCCAGAAATAATCTTGAAATAGACTCGACCAAGGATGAAATAAGCTTGAAATACACCCTAACAACCTAGAACTGTAAAACTCCCAAACAAGCTTGTAAAAAAACTAAAAATTAAGCTGGGAAAATGAAGAAATAACCAGATCATGTGATGAGTTTTGGAAAACTATGGGACCCAAGAAAACTCATAAAGAAAGGTAGAAAAAATTGCTATAAAACAGTTTATGCAACAAAACAAAAGAAAAGAAATTCGTGGCTTTTTTTCTCAGCCAAATAAACCCAAGAATCAGCTTAATAATAAGCCAAAAAAAACTATAAAAACATGAACACAACACAAAATACAAAACACCCTCGGTTAGCTCTGATACCACTTGTAGCGTTAATCAAAACACCTTTTCGGGGGGTCTTGGTTGATCAAAATACATAAGATAAATCATTATTATAGTAAGAGAAAGTTAGAGAGAGGTTCAAGAAAACTTGTGAAAAATTAGATTAAGAAAAGAAAGATGAGAAATACAAATGTTCACCAACCACCCCTCATGGAGAGCCATGAGGGGTATTTATACTAAAAGAAAAAGCAAACTATTCCTTGTTTACATAAATGACCCCTGCGTGACACACAGTGTTCAAGACTAGTCTAATTCATTTGTAAGACGCAAGCTTCACTAAAAAGTGCGGCTAACAATTTAAATGTGTACTTTTGTCTAAATGTGTACATCCGGTACTTAGTTAATTTTTTATGTTACCGTTTTGATGTTACAGTTTAGACTACATAGCGAGATAAATTGTTTTCACTCGGTACTTAGTTGACTTTGGTAAAACAATTTAAATGGGTACATCCGGGACTTAATTGACTTTGATGTTACCATTTTGACTACATAGAGGGATAAATTTCTTACACTCGGGACTTAATTGACTTTGTTGTAGCAATTCATATATGCACTTTCCTGGAGGGAGAAAAGTGCATTTCCGGGTCTTAATTGATTTTGGTGCTACGGTTTCTACTTTGAAAAGGAGATAAAATGTGTACTTTGGGCTGAATTCAAACAATACTGGAATGCTTCCTAAGTGAGACGATGTTGATGATATCATCTCTCCCTCAAGAACGGTGTATTAATTCTTATCAGTCTCAGGGGTGTCCGTTTGGGAGGGAGCTGAAGATTTCAGTAGTATGTTCGTCTACAAGCTGGAGTATTCAAGTAGATCGTCGAAGATATTCTCAAGAAATACTGGACTTCATTCTTATTATTTTTCTTTATTTTTGCTTGTAGGGAATATTGTAACCAATTCACGTGTGACGCCATCTTAGAGGAAGATTGTTAGCCTCAATTTTTAGTAAAGCTGACATCTTACACGTGAATTAGACTAGTCTTGGACACTGCGTGTCATGCAGGGTGTGGGAAACACAAAAAGTGTCGGTCACTTCCAAGTTGTAATAGTCTTAGCTCGTAGTTTATGTAATGATTAGATTAGAAATCTAGTCCGGCCCAAGACCCATGGGAAGCCCATCATAGCCTATGGGCTGGCCTATAGGAAGTATATAAACCTTCTCTAGCCTTGGAGAGGGGTTGGTGGTTCCATTTTGTAACATTTCATCATAATACACTTCATTCATTTTTCATCCATTCTATCTCTAACATCACAACCCACATCTCACTCTTGTTCTTGGTTTGATCATAAGATTACATGTATCTACAATTGGTATCAAGAGCCATGGAGTGGTGTGTTTAGTTTTTGTGTTTGTCTTGTGATTTGTGTTCAAAACCTTTACAAAGAGCAAAATTTTGATCTAAAATTTTTTGGCTTAAAAACCTTAAAGTTTTCATTTTTATTGTTCCTATAGGGTTAGTAACACTAGTTGTACAAGATTTTTTGCAAAAAAAAAACATTCAAAAATGTGTCTTTTTGAGTTTTGAAAATTTGAGTTTCGTAGTAGTTGGAACCGAACGAGTGAACCGAACGAGTGAACCGAACGAGTGAACCGAACGAGTGAACCGAACGAGTGAACCGAACGAGTGAACCGAACGAGTGAACCGAACGAGTGAACCGAACGAGTGAACCGAACGAGTGAACCGAACGAGTTTGTTTAGTTGGAACCGAACGAGTGACAACCGAACTAGATAAAAAAAAATTAAAAATTAAAAATTATTTTTGTCAAATTTAAACTCATCAACTCAAATTATAAATTATACGGTTATTTCTTTGACTTGTAAAATCCCGTGAAACAAACACTTGTTTTCCCGGTTTTGTCGAGAATTGTAAAATCCCGTGTAGTTTCATTTCAAGACTCAATAATCACATAACCAAACACAATTTCTTTCTACCACCGATCGATCAATTTGTAATCTTTTGGATACCACAATGACGACTCTTGCTGATAAGTCACTTCTTTCTGGAGGAGACAACAAACCACCGATGCTTGAAAAACACTTGTATGATTCATGGAAAAGCAGAATGGAACTGTATATGATGAATAGACCACATGGAAGAATGATTCTTGCCTCTGTTGAAAAAGGACCACTTGTTTGGCCTTCAATCACTGAGGATGGAGTAACAAGGCTTAAGGAATATGTTGAACTGACTCCCGCTGAAGCCATTCAAGCAGATTGTGACATCAAAGCAATAAACATCATTCTCCAAGGCCTTCCAACTGAAATCTATGCTCTTGTGAGTCAACATCGTGTAGCAAAAGATCTTTGGGAGAAGATTAAACTGCTAATGCAAGGAACGTCGTTAACAAAACAAGAACGAGAGTGCAAGCTGTATGATGAATTCGATAAGTTCACTTACAAGAAAGGAGAGACGCTACATGAGTACTACTTGAGGTTCACTCTGTTACTCAATGATATGAACATTTACAAGATGCCATTGGAGCAGTTTCAAGTCAACACCAAGTTCTTAAACACTCTTCCTGATGAATGGAGCAAATTTGTTACTGATGTTAAATTGGTCAAAGACTTGCACACTACCAATGTTGATCAGCTTCATGCTTACCTGCAACAACATGAAAGACATGCAAATGAAGTTTGTTTGATGCATGAACGCAACTCCGATCCTCTTGCTTTAGTTGCATCTCACCAATTAACTCAGCCAGCTTATCAATCTCATCTACACACTCACCCAAAGTCTCTATCTCAACTTCATGTTTCACCATATCAGTCTTCACAGTTTGTTACACCGTATCAGACTCAACAATTCACAACCAATCAATCAACACCTCTTTCAATTACTTATCCATCAAATGAGTACCAATCCACCGTTCACCACAACGTTTATTCTCCACAACCATCAATCCCACAAGTGGAATATGCTCCCACAGCCTATCAACAGCAACAACCTGAATTTTCCCAACCAGACTCCGGTCTAGTTGTTCCAGTGTTCCAGAAAGGGGATGATCCAATTGATGCGATTAATCACATGATGTCGTTCTTAACTGCTGTTGTCACATCCTGGTATCCTACTACCAACAATCAGCTAAGGACTTCGTCAAACCCTCGTCAACAAGCTACCATCTATGATGGAAAAGTAACTGTGCAACCTGTTCAGGGGAGACAAACTACTTATGCTGCTGGAACAACGAGAAAATACACACCTGGTGCAAGTGGAAGCAACACGGGGAAACAACGGACTGTTATTTGTTACAATTGCAAAGGGGAGGGTCATATTGCCAAGCAGTGTACTAAGCCCAAGAGGAAAAGGGATGAAACATGGTTCAATGATAAAGTGTTGCTGGTTCAAGCTCAAGCAAGTGGTCAAGCTTTAACAGAGGAAGAAATAGCATTTTTGGCAGATCCAGGACTTCCTGACATTCAAACCTCTCAGACTGTCATCACCCACAATGCTGCTTATCAAGCCGATGATCTGGATGCCTATGACTCTGATTGTGATGAACTCAACTCAGCCAAGATTGCTCTCATGGCGAATCTCTCCAGGAATGGCTCAGATGCACTCACTGAGGTACACAATCCAGATAATCTGACCTATGATTTATTCAATCAAAGTGAGCAGATAATGACGTCTTCTGAACAGTCTAATGATGTGAGTCAGACAGAAACTGAAATAACCAGTGATAGCAATATCATTCCTTATTCTCAGTATCTGAGTGAAACACAACAGGAAACTGTCCAGAATTCTAACTCTTCTGCTCAACAAGATGTCCTGATATTATCTATGTTTGAACAATTAAATACCCAAGTGATGCACTGCACCAATGTTAATAAAGCTTTGACTACCGAGCTTGACAGATATAAAGAAGAGGTTAAAGATTTGAAAGAAATGCAAAATGTTGAAAACAGTTTTTCAGGATCAAATGAACAGTATGCTGAGATTGTACATCTTAAGGAAACTCTTTTTGAACAAGTGCAAGAAAAGGATTCTTTAATGAAAACAGTTTCTGATCTCAAAAATGATTTAAAAATGGAAGAAAACATAAATATTGATAGAGAAATTGCTTTAGAAAAGAAAATTAAGCAACTTGATAATATCATTTTCAAAAGAGGTCAATCTGCGCAAACTGTTCATATGATGACTAAATCCAAAATTTGTTATGATCATTCCACGAAACAAGCAATCGGTTTTGAAAAACCTTTCTATCTGAAGAAAGTTCGGGAGTCAAAGCCAAAACTGTATGACGGGAATGTCATTCTTAAAATGGATACTGTTGTGATTCCCGATTCTGATGAAACATTAATGCTTTGTGAAGAGAGTCGTTCAAAAATGCTTTTGAAAGAACAAGATCCATTGGTTGTAAAACATAGAGTGAACACGAAACCCATTAATTATGCTATTCTTAATAACGATTACAACAAACGATTTGTTTGACAATCTGATTTATATGGTGAACATGCCTATTGGAAAGCGACTTCGGTCACAGCTTTAGACCCATCTCATTCTTCAACAACCATCAAAGTTGAGGTTCCAAAAGTAAGTATGGTGTATACTAGCTTGAAAGAGCTCAAACGCTATCTTACTGGCTTTGATCTGGTTGTCAAAGAAAGAACCACTGCCACAGCTATCACTGAGGGCACGTGGGGGTTTGAACATACAAAGGCTTGTTTTCGAGATGAAATCATTCCGTTTATAAAAGAATTAAAAGATATCTTCAACAACTTTAACCAATACTTGGTTGAAGAACTTACCGATGTCCAAAAAGTCTTTTACCAAATGGAACAGGCTGTCAAACAACATCGCTTGGAGTCTAGAACTTTCGAAGTTAAAATGAATCAAGTTTTGAGTGAAAATGAACGACTCTTGGCATAAGCCATTGATAAGGATATTGTAAAGACTGTTGTGAATTTGTCTGTGAATGCAAGTGGTGAAACTGTGAAT
>BQNB010068458.1:0-33839 GCA_026074375.1 Tanacetum coccineum | reverse complement strand
CAAAACTAGGGGTGTCAATTCGGGCCGGGTTCGGGTTGGCGGGTCAGAAAACCCCAACTCGAACCTGACCCATTTAAATAATTGGGTCAGCTATGCCAACCCTAACCTGTTTACACATAACCCGAACCTGACCCATTTAACCCGTATATATACTTGGGTTGGTGGGTTAAATAGGTTACACGAGTTGAATTGGTTAAACGGGTTTTGGGTTGACCCATATAACCCGTTTTATATACAAAAGTTGGCACATTACACAGGTTAAACAATTTAAACGGGTTTGCGGGTCGACCCGTTTATCCCATTTAACACATATAATAAGATACAAATAATTTTTAATTTTAGAAATAAATTTTAAACAGGTTGTTGGGTCGACCCATTTAATTTATTCCCAACCCGAACCTAACCTTTTTAATAAATGGGTCAGATGGGTTGACCCAAACCCGACCCGAAATCTATTAGACTCAACCTAAACATGTTAATTTTCGTGTCGGTTTCAGGTCGGGTTTCGTGTCGGGTCAGAAATTGCCACCCCTAAACAAAACCATGGAATATTAACACCCTTTTCATGGATTCTCATTACCCATTCTAGTTATTCACGTGTATCTATCAAATTTAAAAGTCTTTTCTTATTACCTTTAAAGAAATTACCTGTCAAAATTTAAAACGAATAACTTTATCTATGACACATACCAAAATAAAAAATATAGACAACATTGCTAAGACAGAAACAATAAAGATTTAGTTAAATCGTGCCAAATCTGCTTTTTTGAGATTTAACGCAACTGACTCAATAATGTAATGCGCAAAAAAAAAACCAATAATGGGGACATGTTTGATTAACTAACTAATCTTTTTTAACTTACGAGTCAACAAACAACACACTTCTTGACGGTGATGAACTAACAATCTTGCCCCAATATCTAACCCCCTGGTCCTAGCTCTCTTGTACGTTTCAAATTTTAAGACTTTAAGTAACCTAGAAAACTCAAAATTATAACTAACTCGATATCAACACCACAAAGTAAATAATACAAAATAAAGAAGTTATACCAATTGTGTTTTAAACTTTATAACTGTAAATCAAAAAACTATAAGAATAAGAATACAACCAACAATCATAGAAATACTACAGCTCAAACTCTGCTTTTTTCCTTTCTTCATCTGATTACAACTATATTAACAACCCGATGAAAATACAGTAAGCTGCAGCTGCTGCATGTAACAAAATATTGGACTGCAAACTACAGGTCAGGTCAACACGACCCATACCAAAGCTACCTATACAAACCACACAGCCGACTGCCGATAGGTTAGCTCGGCTTTGATGTCCCACCACTTGTTTTTCTAAACCGAACTTCTATAGAATTAGTAAGATTGCACTACCCATTCAGGAGCGCGCCAGTAGTAGGGGGATTGGGCGAAGAAAACAAATGCCCAGATCTTGGCGAGCTTGAGGAGAAAAAAGCGCCCAGAGTGCCCTCAGATTAAGATCCAGTTGTTATGGTAATAACCAACAGACATTTCTCTCTCCAACTTTTGTTTCATTTTTTCATCTACCCGGAATGACATCAGGTGTGGTTGTAAGCTAGTTGAGAAACAGGATCCCTAGTGTATGTTTTGTAATGTTATTGGGTGCTTCTTGTCGACCCACTGCGTACCACATTCCTGCAAAGATCAAGAGAGGTGATTGGTTATGCTCTAACTCATGCAGGTATGGCCGTACAGCAAGAAGCCAATGTCAAGACAATCGGTCACTAATAGATATCAATGTTCATGTTATTTTTTGTTCGGCTAAGCTTGTTGAGCCATCATTTGAGACCTTTCTGTCCAATGTACAGTTTTCTTAAACACAGCTGAAGTATTAAAGTATGTTATATTTTCTTTGCCAACAAAATAATGAAGGCACCTTGATAAGCGAGACCAAAAACCAAAATGAAACTTTTTATGCAAAATGGTACACTTTCTAAACTGGACATCCATAACTCTTATCTTACCTCACGTGCCAAAATTTTCAAGCTCGAGCAGATCAAAAAACAAATTTCTAAATCTTTGGCTTTGTAAAAGTGTGTAAACCTAATTACTGTACTTAATATAAAGGTAAGATAAAATATAATATTAAGCTACTGGTCGACCACCTAAAAGTTGATAACAATGTTCCTCTTCTCGGAATATTTTAGAGGTGGCACAAATGGGTAGGTTCGATATCGCTTTAGGTTGTAGTGGTAAGTGGTCACTTTATATTGATCAACAGTTTCATGAAAGGTTAACTATTGAGCCAAATATTTAAGTCATTTTATAAAAAAAAAAAAAACTTTAGTAAAAATATGTGTTAAAGTTACCAAAGCTTTAATGCTACCGTTCACCCGCTTAACAGCTCATTAACCGTTTTTCACATCCCATCACCTATTCCTACCCACTCTCATCACAAAAAAAAATACATTAGGAAAACAAAAGTAGCCCTATAAACTAAGGGTTTTTAAAGTAAGTCAGGGATGGGAATTTGGGTTGTCCAAACATTAACGAGAACTACAAACTCGTGAGGCAATAAGCTTTTTAAAATAATACACAAATTTTTGCATTAATCAAAGGGGAACAAGGCACAATTATATGCTCAATGACCGAACCCCGCCCCTAGCCATGTATATGGCTATTTAACACAATTTATAAAATACAGGAGTTCGACCTGAACCGTGATCTTCCAACCAGACCACCGGACACAACCTCAGCCAAATTTACCATCCATGGTTCAAATCGTTTCCACTGACTGTAAAGAAAGTTTATATAATAAGAGTTTGTCATAAGGTATAGTAATATAACAATTTACCATAGAAAGAACACTACTAATCAAGTATCTTGATTTCCAATATCACACTAAAGTTTAAAATCAGGGAAGGAAACTTATGTAGTTTTTGAAAAATATCAATACTATTTACGCTCATAGAATAAACCGGCCCTACCCGCAATACACTTCTTTGGTCCATTTGTAGTAACAAATTCAAACTGTCAAGAAACAAATTCTCATACAACACAAGCCAGAAAAGAAATTAACATGACAAAACCGCGTTTATCGCGGTATATATCCAGGCTGGATTTATCTGATGAGTCCTATTCATTGACACATGGAACTACTCAAAAACCGTTTCGCTCGGTGCCTTTTATCTTGTCATTGTCCAACCGCATAGCGCTTAACCTCTTCTCCATTGCAGCTACCTCCCTTCTCATCTTTTTCGCCTCAACCTCCATAGCTTTGGTTAACGTGTCTACTTTCTTGGCTAGCATCTGAAAGCAATATTAAGATCAGAATAATTTATGAAAAAGTAATAGCATAGAAAAAAGATAAAGATATCAACCTCAATGGCATCATCTTTGTCTTTAAAGGCTTTATCCCTTCTCATTTGCCGGCATTCTCAAAGCAATCCACCTCTTTTGTTGCAGCAAATCAGATAAAACAAATCCCGGTACGGTATCATCAGTTTTCGACCACCAGCCACAGCGGGAGTTCACTCGATTTATCATCTGGATTTTTTATTAGGATTTCCTCACGGGATTGCACAAGATTAAAGGTCGGACTGTTGGGTCCGTTTGAATTAAGTTTACTCCTGTCGAGTGATCTTGTACCACCATCAAATGACTTTGATGTACCTTTTGCATGTTTTAATATAGAGCTGGAACCAGCAGAAAGTGAAGATCTCATCTGAAAAGATGGTGATCTTTTATTGCAAAACCCATGGAAAGGGCAACTTGGCAAAGTTGTAGCTCCCACCTAAAAGACTTGGCGCGTGAAGGACCATTGCTCATTAGATAATAGCTTTTTTCCATCTGAGGAGTGCCTGATATACGGTTGATGGGGTTAGGTGACCTTAGAGTGTCTTCCAGTACTCTAAGTCGCAACTGAAACTTTTCCTAAAAATTTAAAGGAAAATATAATAAATGTTAGCTATCAAAAAATATAGACACTGCTAAAGAAATGCTACATGTGGCATTTTTGACCCTTGAATGGGTCAAATAGAACACAATCGCAAGAAAATCTAGCTAGCTAAAACAAAATGGCTTAAAAGGGTCAAAAAGGATGATTAGTTGCCTAATTTAGTTTCCTAAATGCATACAACCATCTCTAAAATCCTATAATTCCTAAATCCTATAAATAAAAAATGTTAAACTTTGTGATAATGTTCTTAACCATAATTAAGCATCAATAAGTTTTCTTTAGAAAATTAACGAAAAAACAATGCTTGTGTTGTGTATCAAGCCACGTTCATATCTTGACCAATACAAAAATATCCAATTTCAACCCAAAACCGATTTGGCCCGTTAACCAACCAGGGCATCTTGCCCCTATAAGAAATGCCTATAAAAAAAATTGTTGGTGTAGGGGGCAACAAGGATATTTACTTTTAACCTGAGCTCTTCAGATCCATGAGCAAAAGCACGCTCCGTATAGCAGCCTATCCCGACGCAATTGCCTGCATCTCACCCTATTAACAAAAGAGAAAGCACCAGCTGCGGCAAATTCCAAATACGGAAAAGTTCAAGCAATGAAAAAAAAAAAAAACTTTAAAGAAACAAAAATCATGGACCTGGTTAATTTATCATAATAGCCAGTATCGCCAGCCGTCCATTAGCAAATATGTTATTACCTTTTGTCAAGACTCTTTTCATTACCTTCGAGCGCATTGTTTTATTCTTGCATTACTTAATCATTAGCATCATTTCAATTTATCGGTGATACTTCAACTGTATTCGAGCTACGAACTATTATGCTCTTGTAAACTAAAACTACTGCCCTAGCAAAAAACAGAGCTAGCTCCCTGTCTCAGATTTCTTTTCGTTCTCCTATACTGTTGACAAATCACCAGATTATTCCATGCCTGGCTAAAAGAATATTGAAATATCATTAGGCAACTGGGGGGGGAGCGGTCAGGACTCGCGAGGTGGGCCACAAAGTGATCCCTACATTCATTTCTTGGACTTTTCGTTGGTAATCCCTCACTGCATTGGCAGCAGCACCACCAGCAAGAACAGCTTCTTCAAGCTCACGTACAGTTTGTGTAAGCTTTTCAACCTCAGCAACCTTCTGTCGATGCATCTTATCCATAATTTTATTTTCCTCCTGATAATGATACCCATGGACCATGGATATGTATTTAAAAAAGGAATTAAAGGCCTACGAGAAGCCAAAAAGAGAGTATCAGAAGTTCAACAACACCATACCTGGCAAATTTCTATTTGCTTCATCAGCTCCTGGTTCTTGTTCTGCAGATCATCCACCATAGATGCCTTTGAAAACGTAACCTGAACACTCCTCTCAGCTTAAAGTAACTCAGCCTCTTTTGACTTGGTAAATCTATCTAACGCTTTGTTGTCATTTTGTAGTTTTGCAATCTGAAAGAAAAAAAAAGGCAGCATTAAGTGTCTAAACTTTTTGAGATTATCAGCATTATGTTTCAAGCCAAAAGGAAGAATTCGTACCTCTTGTCGAGCGAGCTTGAGCTCAGCCTCCAAAGGCGCAAGGATGGCTTCAATTGGTGGCATATCATCATCTTTTTGAGCAGCATGAACCCTACGCAGAGTGGCTTCTGCTGCAAACTGAGCTGCCATAGATGCTTTTTTTTCATCAATGATTTTCTTGACCTCAAGAGTCTACACAACCAAACAAGTATGCATCATGACTCATTTCACCTTGTGATGTACATAATGTAAATACAGTGGAGGGGATGTAAGTGATTCAGTTAATACTTTGCTGTCTAGAAGAGACTCTGTCAACTTCAGCTTCTCATCCACCTTCGACAATTCTTCAGTTAGCTATGGAAAAACACACAAAGTAAAGAAAAACCTGTCAAATTTTAGCCCAAGTATATATATACAACTTTAACAAAACACTAACACCTAACTTATGGACTCGACATGAAAAATCACATTTTATAGGGAGTTATATTCTTGTACAGAAGTTAATTAATACGGAACCAAAAGACTACCATGTAAAATATCCAAATTTAACGATAAGACAATGTCTACACAGAAAAAAAAATATAACTGTAGAAAGAATAGGCGGCTAATAAGTAAATGTATGTGTAACTATCCAGTATCATATCTTGATTGTCACGAACATAGAAAAGGAAATGATTTACTAAAGTGGCCATATTTAAAGAGATATCCTACATCTAAATCAGCAAACTAATACAAAATAAGAAACTAGGACGTGACAAGAACATGTTTTATGTCTTATTCAACGACAGAAAGAAAGGAAAAAGTTGAGAACTACCCGATAACGACTTTGTATGCTTTCATTCAATATACGACATTGACATAAGAAAAACACATGTGTCTCATACTCTCCTGGAAGAATCAATTACAAACAGGACGTATCCAATAGTTCAAATTATGTAGATGAATTACTTTAATAATAAATCATAATCCAGCCTACAACCATCATAGCACACACAATACAAATCTTAATTATTCAAAAAGATTCATAAGCACCATCCACTTAAACGAAAGGTTGGCAGCTCACGAGGACAAACAGGGAATCTACAAGATATCAAATAATCATTCAAGTATAACGCCAAGATAATGTCCCGATAAAGAAACTAGACTACTGTAAAAGATTATTAGTTTCATAAGTAACGTTTGTAAAACTACCCCCATCTAATACCATTATCGGCGCAAACGCAGAAAAGGATACAAGTTAAGACGTTTCCATACTTAAATATGCACCCTTGATCCAAATTAGAAAACTAATACAAAGTAGAAACAAATTCATGCAGGAACATGTTCAATATCTAACTCGTTAACATAAGAAGTGGTAAACTATAGTAAATGACTGATAAAATGACGTTGCAAGCTTTTCACAATGCACAACAAGTAACATGAAAAAAACACATGTTTTCTTAACACAAAAGTCAACCACAGCAATCCATTAGTTCGTATAATACGATACCAATTACAACTAAACAATAATTCATCTTCTGTTACCTCAAGTAAACTATAACCATTATCACATAATCAACGCAAAACAATAACAATAAATAAGAGCATATTCTAATTCTAATTCATTTGAGAAACAGAAATTTATGAAAACAACCGATAACGACTTTGCCTGCTTTTATTCGATACAAAACACTAACATAAAAAACACATGTATCTTACACAAGAATCAATCACAAACAACAACCATCCAATAGTCATATTAAGGACAACCAATTACACTATTACTAAGGGGCGTTTGGATTGCTTACTTTTTCTGCTTATTTTCTATCATGAGCAGTTTTATAAGCAGTTTCCGGTAACAAAGTTGAAAGTGCTTATTGCAAAGAGCTTCTTATTACTTATAACCTTTTATAGATAAATGTCGATTGAGAAAAGAAATCGATAAAACTATATTTCCTGAAGTACTTACAGCTTTTAGAGCATTAGGCTCGGTTGGCAAGAGCCATTTAAGCATTTTGTCTTTTCTAACAACGCTAGTTGTAGAAGCGTTTAGCATTTACGTAAATTTACACTTTACGTTAGCAAACACTTTTAGAATTGAATAAGCATTTTATAAAAAAAATGTAGAACCTCTTCAACAGCTTTCTCCCTCAAGCGCTCCGAAAACCTCAACGCCTTAATCTCCACTTGCGCCTCTCCCAGCTCCCGATCCTTATCTACACACACACAACAAGAGTCAAACAAAGTCAACAATGAATAAAAATAAAAGTAATGAAATGAATTAGTACCTCTAAGTTCATTTCCAAGCGATTAAGTTACAAGTTTAACCGGAACCGCACCGTGTAACATATACAAAAAACTCATCACACATCATCTAATAAGCTTCTAGGGTCACACTGTCGCTCTCCGCGACTACCAGTTACCTGATCCTGATCCCCTAAATGACGAAGACGTCGTCATGTATGGTGTTGCATTGGTGGTTTCCTCTTCCATTGGTGGATCTGTGATTAATTTGGCATTAATTACTCTGTGTGTGTGTGTTTTGGAGATGAGTGAGATTTGATGAAGGTTTGAAATGTGAGTGTTTGAAGCGTGTGTGAGAGATGGGTTTTTTGTTTTTAGTATATAAAACGTATAATAATAATAAATGGGGATAAAGGTTACTACTGTAAAAGCGCAATAAATACATACAAAGTTGTAACTTTGCTATATCCACAAAACTAGCTAAAACACCCGTGAAATTCACAGGTATTTTTAAATAACGTGGAAGAATGTAGTAACTGACATTGTGTAACATGAAGTTAAAAATTAGAAAGAACACATCTTTATAAACAAACGTAAAGTATACGGTCGGTGATAATCAAACATAAGTTATATGATACACAATAGTAAAAAAATCAAAAAATAAATATAAAACGCATCAATCATGTATTCTATCAATGTGATATATGGGTACATATAGATGTGATCATAAATCGCGTAGCACTTCTTTGTAGACCACGTTAGTGGTGGTATTAGTGAGATTTTCGTGTTCGTCACGAATAATCGTATTCGATCTTTTTTTGCTCTTAACGCGAGAGACATTTACATATAGCATGTCACGCGTATAAACATGTTGTGGCAAATACAAACCGACTTGTTCGAGAGATTACCCTTGACTTTTGTTTATTGTCAATGCGAAAGAGACGGACACGGTTTATCTATACACAACAATTTTTTTCAAAATTAAACTCTTCCAGAACTATTGATTTTTCTTAAATGCGCAGATTGAGTTGTGGTTAAATGGGATGGACGTTAAGTTCAGTGGTATCGTCATCAATATATGGTTTCATTCTATACACATATAACCCACTTTGTAACTATGCATTGACCTGTTTTACAATCATCATGTCAAGCACAAACATCACCCATATGTATTAACAGAACCCATATGTATTAACAAAGTCATCAAAATATACATTCTATATTGTAAACTATACACGTTGACCTACGCTGCCCATGTTAACACACTGGCGATGATGGTCTAAAACATGACCGGCATAAAAAAAAACCAGATCGGATCGAGACCGATTTAGCCAAAACCTCGGACCGAATGTGTTCGGTCCGATCCGGATCGGTCCGGTCTGGTTCTTCGGTCGGTCCGGTCCAAGAAGGCATAATGGTCGGTTGTACGAATAGTGGACCGAGGACTCAATATAAGGTAAAGTGCGGACCGAGGACCGGACCGAAATAGGTTCGGTCCGGTCCAGTTCGGGCCGGCTTCTCAGTTCGGTCCGGTCCGTAGTCAAGTATGCATAGTCTGTTGGTATTCGGGTCTTGATAATCAAATATTGTTTGGATAATTCTTGAATCGTGTGTAGTTCACTTTCCGAATACAATATGTCGACCCTATTTGTGCCTTGGGTTACACGAAATTCGTATATGGGATAAGACAAGAACACACTCAAAATCTAGGCACAAGAATGAGAGCAAAACATAAAGAATATTGTATGTGTTGATATAATTCTTCATCATCTAATGAAAGACCAAAAAATGATTTCAATTTCTTCTATTAGAAGCCAAAATCAGTTTGTATAAAATAAACATACGGTTGGAGTTGGTTGGCATGAAGAGTTATGTCATTCCATAAAAAGTCATGACTTTTCAAAATAGTAGATAACAACTCCTCATTCACGACAATTTGGACTTGTCATAATACATGTAGCCTTTAGTGACACTCCTAAAAGGCTCAGTGACTCCTTAAAATGTCGCTAATGTTCCTTTAACCAACATTTGACTTATGATCAAATAAACTTATACGAGTGTGCACTTCGCACCACCTAACTCATATTATAGCTTACTTTAATTCTTTTAGTCTCGGGTAAATCACTATTACATAAAATGCTTGATGACACTAAAATCACCAAGAATCTGTAGGGAAACATGTACACTTTATTAATATAAATCGAATTAATTCAATAGATAAATTAACAAAAAATAAATGACGGAAAATTAAATAACAGACAAAAAGGGGTAGAAGCAGAAGACAGACACTATATAACGATAAGTAAATAAAAGCAGTAAAAGGTCGTGGAATGAGGCTCATGTTTAACACAGTTCCCTTAAAACAGATTCGCCGTCTGTTTCCCAGGGTACAACGTCCAAAACTGATGTACAGCCGGACCTGACAAACTTGCCTGAAAAATCACAGAAGCAGTCGTACGTTTCTGATCGAAAGGATTGCTGGAACTTGGTTGCTATGGAGCTGTGTTTTTCGTTTGTAGTAAATGAATGAGAATTATGGTTATATTTATACTAAAAAACTTGTCATGTTTTCCAAGATTAAATATATACCATAATTAGACAAATCTGTTAAAACTAATACAGATTTTTCATATCTTTTATAACACAAAATTATTCTGTAAATATTCTGTAAGACTTGTTTAATAAGTCTATATCTATTCTTAAAATAGATTTACAAAATATTTTGCAAGACTTTTTGAATAAGTCTATATCTATTCTTAAAATAGATTTACAAAAAATTCTAGAAAAAGAAACCCATCCTCACTTTCCATCTTGGGCGATGTAGGAGGATAAATTTCCCAGATTTTGTGTTTCAAGTGTCACACTTTGAGACACGATATCTCATTCATATTTATCATCCATTTGGACTACTTTAAGCTCGGTGGAACTCTCTTCAAGGAGAACGCAAAACTACAAGCTAATATAAATATATATATAATATATTAAATAATGTCCAAACTTTGTAAAAATTCATTTTGCAATACTATTTTTCCAACAATCCCCCACATGAATGGAAATCGGTCGAAAACACACGAAAGTTTCGGCAAAATTTTTGCGGTTGAGTCCTGCATAGGATAGGTAGGTGTGACCCTTTGAACCTTCCCTTGTGAGATGCACTTAGCCTCCTAGATCTGAGTAGACCGATGTCCTTGAACTCAGCCTCTGTTTACGTAGACGATAATACACACTCGCACACGACTCTTCCTGACCTTGTCAAGTTCTCATAGTCGTGCCCGTTATGGTCATGAGCATAGCCTAGTTCTGCAAGAGCTCTTAGGAATTACGCCCCTCATAATTCCCTTCGAAGCGACCCCACTTCTCTCTCACATAGGTGATTTCATCCTGAATCATTAAAAACATATGTTTTGCGATTTCATCTTGAATCATTATGCTTTATGATTTCATCATGAATCATTAGAGCCATATGTTTAACCTCTCAACAAGTCACATTTGTTATAGGAATGGACTAGCCAGTTATAATTTTAAGTAACACCCCCACATTAACGTGAGTTCCCCTACATTTCTATGATTAGATTGTCCTATTGAACCCAGATCTTGGGATCTCCAGTCAACTGGGTTAGGTTTTCCTTCATAGAAACTCATCCCTTTAAGGGCTTTAGTCACATTCCTTTAGGCGACTCTCTAACTAACTCTCTGCTTAAGCCTTTCGTAAGCGGATCCGCGATGTTATCCATTGACTTTACGTAGTCAATCGGGATAACTCTATTTAAGAGTAGTTGTCGCACCAATCATCGTCTATGATGAATATGTCTCGACTTACCGTTTTACATTGTGATATGAGCTTTGTCAAAATTCAATTGACTATCACACTTTATAAACATGGCCGTTACAGGTTACGCCATCTTGGTATGTCATTTACGAATTAACGTAAATATCCTGTATATTCTATAAATTTATCTTAAATGATAAATTCAGATTTCATCATAGATTTAGTTATAAGCATCTGTTTGAAATACCTTCAAGATTTCTAAGACATAGCTTTCCACTTAGCATAAGTACATCTACTCTAGTGGATCTAGATTCTTTTAAGTAAGAATCCAAATTTGCATTACTCTAAAAAATTTCCAAAATTTGAAAGCAGTCGATATCTTCCATAATGCAATTTCATAAGTATCATCGTACTTGTGTAATGTAATACTATTCAAATGAACATCACTTGAATTACTGGTATACTTGACCTGGTTATAAATTCAAGTCACATTCGTCATTATACACATAAGATGCCCAATATTCTTTTAGTATTCAAAATGGGCAACACCTTTAGATTAAAAAATGACATTGAATTCTAGCTAGGCCGGAATCCCCCACATTGAACCTCTCAAGAATATTGTCCTTATAATGTTTTTGACTTCAAGATAAATCCATATTGGTTCACATGACCTTAGTTCCAAGAATCATATTCAACAACTTATGAAGTTCATATCAGTCTTGACTCCAACATATCATTAGGGTGTGTTTGGTAGGGAGAAATGATGAGAAATAGATTTAATTTTATTTCTCAAGTGTGTTTGGTAGAGAGAAATAAAAAAGTGGAGAATTGAAGAGAATTAAGTTGGGAAATGGAGAGAAATGGTAGTGTAATTTTTGTCCACCTTATTTCCTTAATTTTGATAGAGAATTTGGAGAAATGGGTTTTTATTTTTATTTTTGTTTTTTGCTTTTATTTTTCTATTTTTTTATAATCACAGTCGGGTAAAATTCAGGTCAAGACTAAAAATTTCATACTCGAACCCGACCCTATTTTAATTTCGGTTACTCGGGTTTGGTTCAATTCGGGTCGGTTCAACTTTGGTCGGGTCCATTCGGGTTCGGGTCAACCAAAATATGTGTAAAATGTAATAAAAAAATGCTATTTTTTTACTCTTTTAAATAGAAAATTTATATTAAAAAAATTAACAAAATCTTTGTTCGGGTCGACTCGAACCCGAGTTAGCAAAACTTTTTCAACCCGATACCCGACCCTATCTAGCATTCGTGTTACTCGATTCACCCGCATAAATTTTTTTGAACCGGGTACCGGACCCGAATAGGCCTAATAGGGGTCGGGTCCGAATAGGCTTAACCCGACCCGAGTAACCTGACTCGAAAAAAATGATGGTGAAATTATTGTATTATAATCGTTCTTTATTTTTAGTTTTTTAAAAGAAGAAAAAATTTTCGTGATTATTTTTTATTTCAATCTCTTGTGTGCCAAACAATGAATTCAATACATTTCTCATTCAGGTTCCATTTCACTGAATTCTAATCTCTACTTTCATTATCTAATCTCTGAAATTTCCTCTCTACCAAACGTGCCCTTAGTGTATTTGTTTATCTTCTTATCACTTCTAGTGATAATTATACCATCTATGTATAAACACAGGAGTACACACATACATCTATTAATTTTGAATCCACATTCTTGCATGATATGGTGAAAATTGATATCCTTGTTTGGGAGCTTTCCTTAATTCATATAATGACTTAACAAGCCTACGAACTTTGCTCTCTAATCCAAGAGCCATGAAACCCTCAGGTTGGTTCATGTACAGTACTTTTTTCTAAATCTCCAATTAGAAATGTCATTTTCACATCCATTTAATGAACTTTCAATTTTCTTAATGCGGCAATAGCAAGTACCATCTTAATCGAGGTTATTCGCTAACATCCAATAAGTATCAAAGTAACCTAGACCTTCGCGTTGTCTAAATCCTTTGATTACCAATCTTGCTTTGTACTTGTCAATGGTGCCATCGGCTTTCATCTTCTTCTTGAAGATCCATTTATAGCCTAGTGGTTTACAACCCGAAAGTAAATCCATGAGCTCCCAAGTATGATTTTATAAAATAGAATCTATTTCACTTTTAATGGCTTCTTTCCATTGAGCCATTCTGAGGAAGTTACCGCTTCTCGATAAGAAGTAGGTTCATTTTCTACCATAAAAGAAACAAAATCGGGTCTAAATGATTTCTCGGTTCTTGCCCTTTTGCATTTTCTAGGTTTAACCTCTTCTTCCTTGGGTTGATCTTGTCTCTCATCTTGGAGATCATTATCATCTCGTTGTCTCTGATCTTGGACAACTTCGTCATCTATTCTAGATGATTTTTCAATTTCCTTCAAGGAAATATATTTTCAAAGAAGGAAGAACTTCTTTATTCCATTATTGTATCCTTGTGTATATCAACATACACAAAGAAACCATAAGCACTACTGTTATGAGCATATACTAAGAATATGCAATTCACAGTTTCAGGTCAAATCTTTTAAACCTTAGGGTTCAATACAGATATCTTAGCTAGATATCCCCCCATATTTGTAAATACTTATAAGATAGTCTTCTTCTCATCCATAGTTCATAAGAACTATCTTATTTTCTTTACAAGGGATCTTATCTAAAGATATGTAGCCGATATAATCGCTTTCCCCTACATGCCATAGCTTAAACCAGGACTTAAGAATATGGCATTAACCATATATTCTAATGCACAGCTCATTTCTTACAACAATTCTCTTGTTGGAGTATCAAGAGAAATAAATTTGTGTCTTATTCTAAGTTTAGCACATAAATTTAGAAATGGAAATACATATTCACCTCCGATATGACTTCGAACCACCTTGTTCAATGATAAGTTGATTCTCAACTTATTTATATAGAACAATCTTGTCTATATCCTTACTCTCAAGTAAGTATAAATAACAATATTTTGTACCACCATTAACACATATGATGAAGTACTCGCTATTCGCTACCTTAGTAGGTATCAATTCCAAATCACATAAAACCATGTGAATCATATGAAGGGGTTCGATTATTTCCATTTAACAGAGAGAAAAGACAATGGTATGCGTTTAATTACACATTCCTTTCACCATTAAAACTGGACTCAAATGACCAAAAACGTACCAAAATAACATTGTATTTGTATGTTTTCACTTATTTTGTGCAGGAAACGGATATCCGAGAAAATGACAAAAAATCAAGCAAAAACGGACAAAACCAAGCATAGAATGGAAAAGCGTGGAAAAGACAAAGTCAAAGTCAAGTCAAAAAGTCAACCCCAAGGAGTGGCAGTGGATTAAGCATCAAAAACCAAACCCGAAAACGTAATCGCCAAAAAGTGGGCCCACCCGTACCCACCTAGTGGGCCCGAGTCAGCCCACTTACCTTTATAACAAATAAAAGCCCATTCCTTTTATTTACAACAAAACCAAACGAGCCCACTTGATATAACAAAGCCCAAGTCCATGAGACTTAACGGCCAAGGACTTCATTTAAAATAACACATATAACCTTTAAGGGCCAAAGATGCCATTTCCCAAACTCGTTAAACCCACAAGGACTGAATTTGTAACAAAGATATAAGGGTTGAGGGACCATTTTTGGAAACACCACAAACCCACACCCTGTTTAAACTACTATACATCTCCCAATCCTAATTCCCGCCAACATCACAACCCCACCTCTGTCACCTCCCCCCTCTTAGAATACTGTTCATATCCGTCCAAAACCATCACCACCAGCAAACCCTACCCCCACATGGGCACTCATCCACCTTGGCAATCCCTTATGCTACCATTGGTCAAGAATTTTCAAGGGTTGAGATCAATTTGAGTGGGCAACAAGATTAATGAATGGCTCAGATTGGGTTTGTGTTTCTACACACACAACAAACACACAAGACTCATTTTACTCAGCAAACAAGCACATGCAAGAATGTGGATTCAAAATTAATAGATGTATGTGTGTACTCCTAAAGTTTAAGACAAAACATGCAATTTTGACATACTTTAAAGAATATTTATGCAATTTACTCTAAGGGCACGTTTGGTAGAGAGAATTTCAGAGATTAGAAATGAAGTAGAGAATAGAATTCAGAGAAATGGAATTGAATGAGAAATGTATTGAATTCCATTGTTTGGTAACACAAGAGAATTGAAATAAAAAATAATCACGAAATTTTTTTCTTCTTTTAAAAAACTAAAAATAAAGAACGATTATAATACAATAATTTCACCATCATTTTTTTCGAGTCAGGTTACTCGGGTCGGGTTAAGCCTATTCGGACCCGACCCCTATTAGGCTTATTCGGGTCCGGTACCCGGTTCAAAAAAATTTATGCGGGTGAATCGAGTAACACGAATGCTAGATAGGGTCGGGTATCGGGTTGAAAAAGTTTTGCTAACTCGGGTTCGAGTCGACCCGAACAAAGATTTTGTTAATTTTTTTAATATAAATTTTCTATTTAAAAGAGTAAAAAAATAGCATTTTTTTATTACATTTTACACATATTTGGGTTGACCCGAACCCGAATGGACCCGACCCAAGTTGAACCGACCCGAATTGAACCGAACCCGAGTAACCAAAATTAAAATAGGGTCGGGTTCGAGTATGAAATTTTTAGTCTTGACCCGAATTTGACCCGACTGTGATTATAAAAAAATAGAAAAATAAAAGCAAAAAACAAAAATAAAAATAAAAACCCATTTCTCCAAATTCTCTATCAAAATTAAGGAAATAAGGTGGACAAAAATTACACTACCATTTCTCTCCATTTCCCAACTTAATTCTCTTCAATTCTCCACTTTTTTATTTCTCTCTACCAAACACACTTGAGAAATAAAATTAAATCTATTTCTCTTCATTTCTCCCTACCAAACATACCCTAATGATATGTTGGAGTCAAGACTGACATGAACTTCATAAGTTGTTGAATATGATTCTTGGAACTAAGGTCATGTGAACCAATATGGATTTATCTTGAAGTCAAAAACATTATAAGGACAATATTCTTGAGAGGTTCAATGTGGGGGATTCCGGCCTAGCTAGAATTCAATGTCATTTTTTAATCTAAAGGTGTTGCCCATTTTGAATACTAAAAGAATATTGGGCATCTTATGTGTATAATGACGTATGTGACTTGAATTTATAACCAGGTCAAGTATACCAGTAATTCAAGTGATGTTCATTTGAATAGTATTACATTACACAAGTACGATGATACTTATGAAATTGCATTATGGAAGATATCCGACTGCTATCAAATGATAGAGTAATGCAAATTTGGATTCTTACTTAAAAGAATCTAGATCCACTAGAGCGGATGTACTTACGCTAAGTGAAAAGCTATGTCTTAGAAATCTTGAAGGTATTTCAAACAGATGCTTATAGCTAAATCTATGATGAAATCTGAATTTATCATTTAAGATAAATTTATAGAATATGCAGGATATTTACGTTAATTCGTAAAGGACATACCAAGATGGCGTAACCGGTAACGGCCATATTTATAAAGTATGATAGTCAATTGAATTTTGACAGAGCTCATATCACAATGTAAAATGGTAAGTCGAGACATATTCATCATAGACGATGATTGGTGCGACAACTACTCTTAAATAGAGTTATCACGATTGACTACGTAAAGTCAATGGATAACATCGCGGATCCGCTTACGAAAGGCTTAAGCAGAGAGTTAGTTAGAGAGTCACCTAAAGGAATGTGACTAAAGCCCTTAAAGGGATGGGTTTCTATGAAGGAAAACCTAACCCAGTTGACTGGAGATCCCAAGATCTGGGTTCAATAGGACAATCTAATCATAAAAATGTAGGGGAACTCACGTTAATGTGGGGGTGTTACTTAAAATTATAACTGGCTAGTCCATTCCTATAACAAATGTGACTTGTTGAGAGGTTAAACATATGGCTCTAATGATTCATGATGAAATCATAAAGCATAATGATTCAAGATGAAATCGCAAAACATATGTTTTTAATGATTCAGGATGAAATCACCTATGTGAGAGAGAAGTGGGGTCGCTTCGAAGGGAATTGTGGGGGCGCAATTCCTAAGAGCTCTTGCAGAACCAGGCTAGTGCTCATGACCATAACGGGCACGACTATGAGGACTTGACAAGGTCAGGGAGAGTCGTGTGTGAGTGTGTATTGTCGTCTACGTAAACAGAGGCTGAGTTCAAGGACATCGCGTCTACTCAGATCTAGGAGGCTAAGTGCATCTCACAAGGGAAGGTTCAAAGGGTCACACCTACCTATCCTATGCAGGACTCAACCGCAGAAATTTCGCCGAAACTTTCGTGTGTTTTCGACCGATTTCCATTCATGTGGGGGATTGTTGGAAAAATAGTATTGCAAAATGACTTTTTGCAAAGTTTGGACATTATTTAATATATGTTATATATATTTATATTAGCTTGTAGTTTTGCGTTCTCCTTGAAGAGAGCTTCGCAACGAGCTAAAGTATGTCCAAAATGGAGATAATATGAATGAGATATCGTGTCTTAAAGTGTGACACTTGAAACACAAAATCTGAGAAATTTATCCTCCTACATCGTCCAAGATGAAAAGTGAGGATGAGTTTCTTTTTCTAGAATTTTCTGTAAATCTATTTTAAGAATAGATATAGACTTATTCAAAAAGTCTTACAAAATATTTTGTAAATCTATTTTAAGAATAGATATAGACTTATTAAACAAGTCTTACAGAATATTTACAGAATAATTTTGTGTTATAAAAGATATGAAAAATTTGTATTAGTTTTAACACCCATATCTGATTTCTTTGTAATTGTCTAGCTTCTTGCTAGTGTTTCTAATAAAGTTGCCGTTCAAAAAAAAGTTTTAACAGATTTGCCTAATTATGGTATATATTTAATCTTGGAAAACATGACAAGTTTTTCAGTATAAATATAACCATAATTCTCATTCATTTACTACAACCGAAAAACACAGCTCCATAGCAACCAAATTTCAGCAATCCTTTCGATCAGAAATGTACGACTGCTTCTGTGATTTTTCAGGCAAGTTTGTCAGGTCCGGCTGTACAGCAGCTTTGGACGTTGTACCCCGAGAAACAGACGGCGAATCTGTTTTAAGGGAATTGTGTTAAACATGAGCCTCGTTCCACGACCTTTTACTGCTTTTATTTACTTATTGTTATATAGTGTCTGTCTTCTGCTTCTACCCCTTTCTGTCTGTTATTTAATTTTCCGTCATTTATTTTTTGTTAATTTATCTATTGAATTAATTCGATTTATATTAATAAAGTGTACATGTTTCCCTACAGATTCTTGGTGATTTTAGTGTCATCAAGCATTTTATGTAATAGTGATTTACCCGAGACTAAAAGGATTAAAGTAAGCTATAATATGAGTTAGGTAGTGCGGAGTGCACACTCGTATAAGTTTATTTGATCATAAGTCAAATGTTGGTTAAAGGAACATTAACGACATTTTAAGGAGTCGCTGAGCCTTTTAGGAGTGTCACTAAAGGCTGCATGTATTATGATGTCTAAATTGTCATGAATGAGGAGTTGTTATCTACTATTTTGAAAAGTCATGACTTTTTATGGAATGACATAACTCTTCATGCCAACCAACTCCAACCGTATGTTTATTTTATACAAACTGATTTTGGCTTATAATAGAAGAAATTGAAATCATTTTTTGGTCTTTCATTAGATGATGAAGAATCATATCAACACATACAATATTATTTATGTTTTGCTTTCATTCTTGTGCCTAGATTTTGAGTGTGTTCTTGTCTTATCCCATATACGAATTTCGTGTAACCCAAGGCACAAATAGGGTCGAAATATTGTATTCGGAAAGTGAACTATACACGATTCAAGAATTATCCAAGTAATATTTGATTATCAAGACCCGAATACCAACAGACTATGCATACTTGACTACGGACCGGACCGAACTGAGAAACCGGCCCGAACTGGACCGGACCGGACCGAACCTATTTCGGTCCGGTCCTCGGTCCGCACTTTACCTTATATTGGGTCCTCGGTCCGCTCTTCGTACAACCGACCATTATGCCTTCCTGGACCGGACCGACCGAAGAACCAGACCGGACCGATCCAGATCGAACCGAACACATTCGGTCTGAGGTTTTGGCTAAATCGGTCTCGATCCGATCTGGTTTTTTTATGTCCGGTCCAGGTTTTAGACCATGATCAGCCACTTGTGCTTAACATAGGTCAACGTGTATAGTTTACAATATAGAACGTATATTTTGATGACTTTGTTAATACATATGGGTTCTGTTAATACATATGGGTGATGTTTGTGCTTGACATGATGATTGTAAAACAGGTCAATGCGTAGTTACAAAGTGGGTTATATGTGTATAGAATGAAACTATATATTGACGACGATACCACTGAACTTAACGTCCATCCCATTTAACCACAACTCAATCTGCGCATTTAAAAAAAAATCAATAGTTTTGGAAGAGTTTAATTTTGGAAAAAATTGTCGTGCATAGATAAACCGTGCCCGTCTCTTTCGCAATGACAATAAACAAAAGTCAAGGGTAATCTCTCGAACAAGTCGGTTTGTATTTGCCACAACATGTTTATACGCGTGACATGCTATATGTAAATGTCTCTCGCGTTAAGAGCAAAAAAAGATCGAAGACGATTATTCGTGACGAACACGAAAATCTCACTAATACCACCACTAACATGGTCTACAAAGAAGTGCTACGCGATTTATGATCACATCTATATGTACCCATATATCACATTGATAGAATACATGATTGATGCGTTTTATATTTATTTTTTGATTTTTTTACTATTGTGTTTCATATAACTTGTGTTTGATTATCAGCGACCGTATACTTTACGTTTGTTTATAAAGATGTGTTCTTTCTAATTTTTAACTTCATGTTACACAATGTCAGTTACTACATTCTTCAACGTTACTTAAAAATACCCGTGCACGGGTGTTTTAGCTAGTTTTGTGGATATAACAAAGTTACAAATTTGTATGTATTTATTGCGCTTTTACAGTCGTAACCTTTATCCCCATTTATTATTATTATACGTTTTATATACTAAAAACAAAAAACCCATCTCTCACACACGCTTCAAACACTCACATTTCAAACCTTCATCAAATCTCACTCATCTCCAAAAGAACACACACACACAGAGTAATTAATGCCAAATTAATCACAGATCCACCAATGGAAGAGGAAACCACCAATGCAACACCATACATGACGACGTCTTCGTCATTTAGGGGATCAGGATCAGGTACAGGTAGTCGCAGGAGAGCTACAGTGAGACCTAGTAGCTTATTAGATGAATGTGGTGATGAGTTTATGAATATGTTACACGGTTCGGATCCGGTTAAACTTGAACTTAATCGCTTGGAAAATGAACTTAGAGGTACTAATTCATTTCATTACTTTTATTTTTATTCATTGTTGACTTTGTTTGACTCTTGTTGTGTGTGTGTAGATAAGGATCGGGAGCTGGGAGAGGCGCAAGCGGAGATTAAGGCGTTGAGGTTTTCGGAGCGCTTGAGGGAGAAAGCTGTTGAAGAGGTTCTACATTTTTTTATAAAATGCTTATTCAATTCTAAAAGTGTTTGCTAACGTAAAGTGTAAATTAACGTAAATGCTAAAAGCTTCTACAACTAGCGTTGTTAGAAAAGACAAAATGCTAAATGCTCCTTGCCAACCGATCCTAAATGCTCTTAAAAGCTATAATTACTTCAGGAAATAATAGTTTTATCGATTTCTTTTTCAATCGACTTTATCTATAAAAGGTTATAAGATAAATAAGAAGCTCTTTGCAATAAGCACTTTCAACTTTGTTACCGGAAACTGCTTATAAAACTGCTCATGATAGAAAATAAGCAGAAAAAGTAAGCAATCCAAACGCCCCTTAGTAATAGTGTAATTGGTTGTCCTTAATATGACTATTGGATGGTTGTTGTTTGTGATTGATTCTTGTGTTTTTTATGTTAGTGTTTTGTATCGAATAAAAGCAGGCAAAGTCGTTATCGGTTGTTTTCATAAATTTCTGTTTCTCAAATGAATTAGAATTAGAATATGCTCTTATTTATTGTTATTGTTTTGCGTTGATTATGTGATAATGGTTATAGTTTACTTGAGGTACATGAAGATTTGAATTATTGTTAGTGTAATTGGTTGTCGTATTATACGAACTATTGGATTGCTGTGATTGACTTTTGTGTTAAGAAACATGTGTTTTTTTATGTTATTGTTGTGCATTGTGCAAAAGCGTGCAAAGTCTTTATCAGTCATTACTATACGTTTTCCCACTTCTTATGTTAACGAGTTAGATATTGAACATGTTCCTGCATGAATTTGTTTCTACTTTGTATTAGTTTTCTAATTTGGATCAAGGGTGCATATTTAAGTATGGAAACGTCTTAACTTGTATCCTTTTCTGCGTTTGCGCCGATAATGGTATTAGATGGGGGTAGTTTTACAAACGTTACTTATGAACTAACTAATCCTTTTACAGTAGTCTAGTTTCTTTATCGGGACATTATCTTGGCGTTATACTTGAATGATTATTTGATATCTTGTAGATTCCCTGTTTGTCCTCGTGAGCTGCCAACCTTTCGTTTAAGTGGATGGTGCTTATGAATCTTTTTGAATAATTAAGATTTGTATTGTGTGTGCTATGATGGTTGTAGGCTGGATTATGATTTATTATTAAAGTAATTCATCTACATAATTTGAACTATTGGATACGTCCTGTTTGTAATTGATTCTTCCATGAGAGTATGAGACACATGTGTTTTTCTTATGTCAATGTCGTATATTGAATAAAAGCATACAAAGTCGTTATCGGGTAGTTCTCAACTTTTTCCTTTCTTTCTGTCGTTGAATAAGACATAGAACATGTTCTTGTCACGTCCTAGTTTCTTATTTTGTATTAGTTTGCTGATTTAGATGTAGGATATCTCTTTAAATATGGCCACTTTAGTAAATCATTTCCATTTCTATGTTCGTGACAATCAAGATATGATACTGGATAGTTACACATACATTTACTTATTGGCCGCCTATTTTTTCTACAGTTATATATTTTTTTCTGTGTAGACATTGTCTTATCGTTAAATTTGGATATTTTACATGGTAGTCTTTTGGTTCCGTATTAATTAACTTCTGTACAAGAATATAACTCCCTATAAAATGTGATTTTTCATGTCGAGTCCATAAGTTAGGTGTTAGTGTTTTGTTAAAGTTGTATATATATACTTGGGCTAAAATTTGACAGGTTTTTCTTTACTTTGTGTGTTTTTCCATAGCTAACTGAAGAATTGTCGAAGGTGGATGAGAAGCTGAAGTTGACAGAGTCTCTTCTAGACAGCAAAGTATTAACTGAATCACTTACATCCCCTCCACTGTATTTACATTATGTACATCACAAGGTGAAATGAGTCATGATGCATACTTGTTTGGTTGTGTAGACTCTTGAGGTCAAGAAAATCAATGATGAAAAAAAAGCATCTATGGCAGCTCAGTTTGCAGCAGAAGCCACTCTGCGTAGGGTTCATGCTGCTCAAAAAGATGATGATATGCCACCAATTGAAGCCATCCTTGCGCCTTTGGAGGCTGAGCTCAAGCTCGCTCGACAAGAGGTACGAATTCTTCCTTTTGGCTTGAAACATAATGCTGATAATCTCAAAAAGTTTAGACACTTAATGCTGCCTTTTTTTTTCTTTCAGATTGCAAAACTACAAGATGATAACAAAGCCCTAGATAGACTGACCAAGTCAAAAGAGGCTGCTTTACTTGAGGCTGAGAGGACTGTTCAGGTTGCGTTGGCAAAGGCATCTATGGTGGATGATCTGCAGAACAAGAACCAGGAGCTGATGAAGCAAATAGAAATTTGCCAGGTATGGTGTTGTTGAACTTCTGATACTCTCTTTTTGGCTTCTCGTAGGCCTTTAATTCCTTTTTTAAATACATATCCATGTGTCCATTGGTACTCATTATCAGGAGGAAAATAAAATTATGGATAAGATGCATCGACAGAAGGTTGCTGAGGTTGAAAAGCTTACACAAACTGTACGTGAGCTTGAAGAAGCTGTTCTTGCTGGTGGTGCTGCTGCCAATGCAGTGAGGGATTACCAACGAAAAGTCCAAGAAATGAATGTAGGGGATAAATGGCAATCTATCCTCACAGTTGACTAATGTTACACATATTCTTTTAGCCAGCATGACTAATCTGTTGATTTTCAACATATAGGAGGAACGAAAAACTCTGGACAGGGAGCTAGCTCGTGCAAAAGTTACAGCAAATAGAGTAGCGACAGTTGTAGCTAACGAATGGAAAGATGCTAATGATAAAGTCATGCCAGTAAAACAATGGCTCGAGGAAAGAAGATTCTTGCAGGTATAACATATTTGCTGGCGTTGGGATATGGATTATGAAATTAACAGTTCCATGATTTTTGTTTCTTTGAAGTTTTTTTTTCATTGTTGACTTTTCCGTATCTGGATTTGACTTTGGTGCTCTTTTGTTAATAGGGTGAGATGCAGCAATTGCGGGATAAGCTAGCTATAACAGAGCGTGCTGCAAGATCTGAAGCTCAGTTAAAAGTAAATTTCTGTTGATAAGCATTTCTTATAGGTGGCAAGATGGCTGGGTTGGTTAACGGGCCAAATCGGTTTTGGGTTGAAATTGGATATTTTTGTATTGGTCAAGATATGAACGTGGCTTGATACACAACACAAGCATTGTTTTTTCGTTAATTTTCTAAAGAAAACTTATTGATGCTTAATTATGGTTAAGAACATTATCACAAAGTTTAACATTTTTTATTTATAGGATTTAGGAATTATAGGATTTAGGAGGTTGTATGCATTAGAAAATAAATTAGGCAACTATCATCCCATTTTGACCCTTTTAAGCCATTTCTGTTTTAGCTAGATTTTCTGATTTGTTCTATTTGACCCATTCAAGGGTCAAAAATGCCACATGTAGCATTTCTTTAGCAGTGTCTATATTTTTTGATAGCTAACATTTATTATATTTTCCTTTAAATTTTTAGGAAAAGTTTCAGTTGCGACTTAGAGTACTGGAAGACACTCTAAGGTCACCTAACCCCATCAACCGTATCTGCTCCTCAGATGGAAAAAGCATGAGCAATGGTCCTTCACGCCGCCAGTCTTTAGGTGGAGCTGACAACTTTGCCAAGTTGCCCTCCAATGGGTTTTTGCATAAAAGATCACCATCTTTTCAGATGAGATCTTCACTTTCTGCTGGTTCCAGCTCTATATTAAAACATGCAAAAGGTACATCAAAGTCATTTGATGGTGGTACAAGATCACTCGACAGGAGTAAACTTAATTCAAACGGACCCAACAGTCCGACCTTTAATCTTGTGCAATCCCGTGAGGAAATCCTAATAAAAAATCCAGATGATAAATCGAGTGAACTCCCGGGTGTCGAAACTGAAGATACCGTACCGGGATTGTTATATGATTTGCTGCAAAAAGAGGTGATTGCTTTGAGGAAAGCCGGGCATGAGAAGGATCAAAGCCTTAAAGACAAAGATGATGCCATTGAGGTTGATATCTTTATCTTTTTTCTATGCTATTACTTTTTCATAAATTATTCTGATCTTAATATTGCTTTCAGATGCTAGCCAAGAAAGTAGACACGTTAACCAAAGCTATGGAGGTTGAGGCGAAAAAGATGAGAAGGGAGGTAGCTGCAATGGAGAAAGAGGTAGCTGCTATGCGTGTTGACAAAGAACAAGATAACCGGGCGAAACGGTTTGGTAGTTCTAAGGGTTCAATGAATAGCTCTCAGATAAATCCAGCCAGGTATACAGCGTTTTGTCAGTTAATTTCTTATCTGCATTTATGATGCGAATTTGTTACTTTACATATGAATTTGTTACTACAAATGGACCAAGAAATATACTATTCTGGATTTCCTGTTGTATTCGTATGACGTAAATATGTATATATATTTTCAAAACTACCAAAGTTTCCTTCCCTGATTAACTTTAGTGTGATATAGGAAATCAAGATACTTGATTAGTGTGTTTATCTATGGTAATCATTTATATTACTATCCTTATGACAACTTATTATATAACTTTCTTTAAGTCAGTGGAAAAGATTGAACCATGGATGGTAAATTTGGCGAGGTTGTGTCCGGTGTCTGGTTGGATATCGGTTCAGGTCGAACTCTGTATTTTAAAATAGGTCAAACAGCCAAACATGTCATGGGCGGGTTCGGTCATTGAGCAAAAAGTTCCAGTCCCCTTGATTAATGCAAAAATATGTGTATATTTTAAAAGCTTATTGCCTCACGAGTTTGAACTTTCTCGTAACTGTTGACAACCCAAACTTCCCATCCCTGCTAACTTTAAAACCCTTAGTTTATAGGGTTTTGTGATTGAGAGGGGGTCGGAATAGGTGATGGGATGTGAAACGGTTATGAGATAGTTAAGCGAGTGAGGTAGCAATAAAGCTTTGGTAACTTTCACACATAATTTTACATAAAGTAAATGACTTAAATATTTGGCTCAATAGCTTAACCTATCATGAACTGTTGATCAATATAAAGTGACCACTTACCACTACAACCTAAAGCGATATCGAACCTACCCATTTGTGCCACCTCTAAAATATTCCGAGAAGAGGAACATTGTTATCAACTTTTAGGTGGTCGACCAGTAGCTTAATATTATATTTTATCTTACCTTTATATTAAGTACAGTAATTAGGTTTACACACTTTTACAAAGCCAAAGATTTAGAAATTTGTTTTTTGATCTGCTCGAGCTTGAAAATTTTGGCACGTGAGGTAAGATAAGAGTTATGGATGTCCAGTTTAGAAAGTGTACCAAATTGCATAAAAAGTTTCATTTTGGTTTTTGGTCTCGCTTATCAAGGTGCCTTCATTATTTTGTTGGCAAAGAAAATATAACATACTTTAATACTTCAGCTGTGTTTAAGAAACTGTACATTGGACAGAAAGGTCTCAAATGATGGCTCAACAAGCTTAGCCGAACAAAAAATAACATGAACATTGATATCTATTAGTGACCGATTGTCTTGACATTGGCTTCTTGCTGTACGGCCATACCTGCATGAGTTAGAGCATAACCAATCACCTCTCTGGCCATACCTGCATGAGTTAGAGCATAACCAATCACCTCTCTGGCCATACCTGCATGAGTTAGAGCATAACCAATCACCTCTCTTGATCTTTGCAGGAATGTGGTACGCAGTGGGTCGACAAGAAGCACCCAATAACATTACAAAACATACACTAGGCTCCTGTTCTTCAACTAGCATACAACACACCTGATGTCTTCCGGGTAGATGAAAAATGAAACAAAAGTTGGAGCGAGAAATGTCTGTTGGCTGGGCGCTGAATTTGGTATGCATTCTTACTAATTCATAGAAATCGGTAGAAAAACAAGTGGTGGGACATCAAAGCCGAGCTAACCTATCGGCAGTCGGCTGTGTGGTTGTATAGGTAGCTTTGGTATGGGTCACCTGACCTGTAGTTTGCAGTCCAATATTTTGTTACATGCAGCAGCTGCAGCTTACTGTATTTTCATCGGGTTGTTAATATAGTTGTAATCAGATGAAGAAAGGAAAAAAGCAGAGTTTGAGCTGTAGTATTTCTATGATTGTTGGTTGTATTCTTATTCTTATAGTTTTTTGATTTACAGTTATAAAGTTTAAAACACAATTGGTATAACTTCTTTATTTTGTATTATTTACTTTGTGGTGTTGATATCGAGTTAGTTATAATTTTGAGTTTTCTAGGTTACTTAAAGTCTTAAAATTTGAAACGTACAAGAGAGCTAGGACCAGGGGGTTAGATATTGGGGCAAGATTGTTAGTTCATCACCGTCAAGAAGTGTGTTGTTTGTTGACTCGTAAGTTAAAAAAGATTAGTTAGTTAATCAAACATGTCCCCATTATTGGTTTTTTTTTTGCGCATTACATTATTGAGTCAGTTGCGTTAAATCTCAAAAAAGCAGATTTGGCACGATTTAACTAAATCTTTATTGTTTCTGTCTTAGCAATGTTGTCTATATTTTTTATTTTGGTATGTGTCATAGATAAAGTTATTCGTTTTAAATTTTGACAGGTAATTTCTTTAAAGGTAATAAGAAAAGACTTTTAAATTTGATAGATACACGTGAATAACTAGAATTAGAATTAGATGGGAGAGTTTATATGGTTTTTCTTTGTAGGTTTTATTAGGGGTGGCAATTTCTGACCCGACACGAAACCCGACCTGAAACCGACACGAAAATTAACAGGTTTGGGTTGAGTCTAAATATATTTGGGTCGGTTTTGGGTCGACCCATCTAACCCGTTTATTAAACAGGTCAGGTTCAGGTTGAGAATAAATTAAGCGGGTCGACCCGCCAACCCGTTTAAGATTTTTTTTCTTAAATTTAAAGTTATTTATATTTTATTATAAGCATTAAATATGTTAAACGAGTCGACCCACAAACCTATTTAACATGTTTAACCCGTGTAATGTGCTAACTTTTGTATATAACGGGTTAAATGGGTCAACCCAAAACCCGTTTAACCTATTCAACCCATGTAACCTATTTAACCCGTCAACCCAAGTATATATACGGGTTAAATGGGTCAGGTTCGGGTTATGTATAAACAGGTTAGGGTTGACATAACTGACCCGATTATTTAAATGAGTCAGGTTCGGGTTGGGGTTTTCTGACCCGCCAACCTGTCAACCCGAACCAGACAACCTGAACCCGACCTGAATTGCCACCCCTAATCATAACCATAGACTCATTACCCAT
This sequence comes from Tanacetum coccineum, assembly GCA_026074375.1. NCBI lineage: Eukaryota > Viridiplantae > Streptophyta > Magnoliopsida > Asterales > Asteraceae > Tanacetum > Tanacetum coccineum. Next base: position 5,525 of record BQNB010068458.1, on the reverse strand, counting down.
CAATTTGGTGTCTATGAAATCCATTCCGTGAGCCCATCTCTTTTCCACTACAAAATTCAAATATCTATACATTTTTTTCATACCATATTTTATCATCCAAACATAAACAATCGTAATTATACACTTTTTCATATCCATTGTCATTCTACCACATACCAAATCCGATACCCATTGTGATTCCTAAGAACAAACCAAACGGCCCCTTAATGGTTTTGGAAGGGAATACTTTGTTATTTGAAAAACAAAAAAGATGTATATTGAAAGATGAAGCTTCCTAGGGAATCAGTTGTTGAATTTCTTTGTATTTGTGCATTTAAATTTTTTTGCTTGTATTATTCATGGCTTGTTAGGTTTTTTGAGAATTTTTGAAAATATAAATATTATGTTAAAGGTAATATGTTGTAGCCAATATTGTTTCTTCAGTTATCTATGATCAATTAAATATGCAGTATTTAAGTTTCTTGTGTTTTATCATTTTGCAAACATGGCATATAGTGTGTAAATTGTTAAAAAATAAAGGGTTAAATTGTGAAATTGTTTAAAAAAATAAGGGTTAAAGGTGGAAATGAGTTAATAAATAAAAGGGTTTAAGAGCGAAAAAATTGTTAATAAATAAAGTGTGTTAAAATGTTAGTAGATAAAGGGTTAATAGGGTGGAATTTTGTTTGATTTTAAATGTTAGGGGATAAATTTACATGGGCAAAAAGGATACTGAGAAAAATGTGATTAATTTTGTGCCACGTCAAATGATATCCGTTAGAGTGCTATAAGAGGAAGATTAGGAGAAGATTTACATTCTTTAAGAAAATTAATACTTTGATGCTTACAAAAGGAAAAGGTGAAACTTTCATGCTTTTTCAGAACATTAGTCTTATATATATAATAACAATAATAAGGGATGTTGTGAGCAGATTCACTTTTGCTAAAGCCACACCTCACACACTCAAGAATAAAAAAATAGCGGGATTGCTATTTTCGGATTTGCTATTTCCAGAAAATTAATAGAAAAAACTTTGCTACAGTATTTTGTGAGTACTACTATTAGGGGTGAGCAGAAGAACCGAAAAAACCAAAACCAAATCGAAAGTAAAATCCAAAAAAATAACCGACCAAAACTAGAAACCGATGTTTCGGTTTTGTTTTTAAAAATTCAACAAATTTCGGTTTCGTTTCGGTCCAATAACCGAGCCGTAAAAAACCGGAACCCGAACGTACGGTACCAGTTTTATATATAATAAGATATAATTAATATAAATAAATAACTAAGTAATCATTTTATAAATTCAAATTCATTGTGTGGGTGAAATTTATAATATATATATATATATATATATATATATATATATATATATATATATATATATATATATATATATATATATATATATATCTGAACTTTATATGTTATTTGTTGTGTACGCGTGTTTACTTGACTAAATATCATAATATATATGTGACAATAATCTTCTTTTTGTATGTTCACTGCATGAGTGCGTCTGTCTATATATGGATAATTGTAGAAATTGAAATAAAATTAAGCCTAGATTAAAAAAAATGGTAAAGAGAAAAATACCCCCCCCACTTATTTTTACGCTAAACAAGTTTGTTGGTATAAATTGGCTATAATTGTTAAAAAACGGTGAAATACTTAGGGAACGAATTTGTACATTATCCAAGACGTTTTTAGGGTTTTTTTAACCCTATTGTATCCACCATTACTCTATGTTTTAATAAAGTGAAGTTCTTTTATCATTTTAATCTTTCGATATGTCTATGTATTGTTTTGAATTAATCATTCTTTCGCTTTCTATTAACATGTAGGCTAATTTTTTTGTGTTACTTTATAGATTGCATGAAACTTGGTTTGTAATCCCTTTTTTACGGCTTCTGGTTGTGGCGTGCGCGTTAGGCTCTAGAAAACTAGCTATAAGATATTACATTAGCATAGACGTCTAAGAAAACGTGATTGTGTAGAAAGGATACCATCGCAATAGTATTCATACTACCTTGCCCTAATATAGTTAATCATCTTTTAAGTGTTTGAATGCATGTAATACACTTTTAGGAGCCTTGCAATAGTCTTCATACTACCTTACGTGTGCGTTGTGTTAACGGAGTATTACATAGATGGCGTATTCGTGTAATTCGTTCATGAATTATGAAATACTTACACATTACACTGCAAGATTGACCGGAAATAAGATTAGGAAAAGCTTTCTAAAGAGTAGTGCATGATTAAGTGAGCACGTTTGTTTACCTATACGAGTTTCCCCATTAGATTAGAATTAGAATTAGTTGTTAATTAGTTAAAACCAACCTACCTTCAAACCCGAGATTTTACTTGCTTTCTACAAAATTTAAAAATACAAAAAATATTCTTCTCTCAACCATTAGACCTTAGTGACATTCGATTTGAGCCTACCTAAACTATTTCAATAGAGAACGATAACAACCCTCGAGTCTTGCCTATACAACACTACAACGATTAGGTACACTGCCTAAGGGATTGTAAAACTTGGGTGTTACAATCCACGCACGTCAAGAATATATGTTTGTTTAGGAGCTTTGTGGAAACTAGAAGGGGGGGAGTTAAATAGTTTATAGGTTTGCTTTACGTTTTAAAATTTTGCTTTCAAAATACTTAGATTCAAGTTGTATGTTCAACCAATCAACTATATGAATCAACAATGTAAATATCTAAACTAATACTAAATAACAATCACAACAATATAAAAAGATGAGAGAATGAACAATCAAACCACGACACCAAGATTTATAGTGGTTCGGCTACGAAACTCTTCTTCGCCCTACTCCACTCCCCGAGTATTCTACTCGAGATTTCACTATGTCAACAAGCTCCCTTCATGCAAAGAAAACAGTTTACACGCCGCTTACGTTATTTTCTAACACTAAGCTAAATGTCGAGTCCTAATCTTAGCTAGAACCAATCTACCACTTCATAAACACTATACAATCACAAGATCTACACTATCAGATTTACACACAATCCGAATTATACAATTACACAAGATAATTACAATAGAGATTTGATACTTAGAAGAAGAGATGAGAGATCACTAAATAACAATTTGTTTCTTGGCGAATACGAATGTTCTTCTCTTGCACTTGATAGAGAGGAGAGATGAGAAAATGAGATTAGATCACTTGAAACAAGATCAAACAATGTTAGTGATCAAGAGATTTAGTGAGAGAAAGAAGGTTTTTAGAGAACGAAAGAAGACTGGAAAAATTCGTGCAAAGAGTTATGTTTTTTTGCCAGAAATAGTGCAGTATTTATAGTCTGCGAATCCAACGGTCATCTGTTGGCGGTCCTGGCGGTCCCAGATATATCTGGGGGCCGTCGTACCTATAAGGGGGCCGCCTAGTAGACTTCGCTCCTATTTTTGTCTTTTTGCGGGGAAGGTTGTATCTGGTATTAAAGCTTCTATTTTGGGGGGAAAATTTGAATTTCAAATTTATGTTTTAAATAAAACTTTTCTTTTAATTAAAAAGTATTTTGTATATTTATTTTTGTGAAAATACTTTTTTAAACATGTGATGGTTAAAAAAAATTATTTTCTTGATCACTAATCTTAGAAATGAAATTTTACGATTAATACTTTGTAAACATTTATTTTTATTGTAAACTTTTTTACATTTTGTTATTATCAAAACATTGAGAGGTCGAAAAATATAAATAACGTTTTTAGACATTATTTGTATTAACAATCTCTTCATTTTTGATGATGACAAAATATAAACTCATTTTGTATAAAATTATAGGTTTCAAATTATTAATGAGTTTTATTTCATTTCTCCCCCTTTTTGTCGAATTCAAAAAGGATGATCGTCGAATTATTGTAGAAAGAAAGAAGTCGACGATATAAAGACTCCCCCTTGATGTATGCTCCCCCTCGTTTGAGGCACCAAGGGATCGGTCTTATGAAAAGTGTTTGCTACAAAACAAAGTTAGAGGTACAAGTGAAAGATAATATATTCCCAACTAGTAGGAATATAGTAATTATGTTAATGTTTTTTTTCTTTCTATTTTACTACTCCAATCCGAGCTTTCGCGATTTTGCCGCTCGAACTGCGAGGGAGTATTAGATGATAGATATGGCCCAAGCCCGATTGTGGTTGGGTCCATTAGGGTTTCTAGTAGTTCTAGCTTACATATAAATACCCTATCAATAATAACATATCTCCGATGGGGTTTTTCATTGTCTAACAATTACTAATCTTAAAATAGAATTTTACGATTAATAAATTGTAAACGTTTATTTTTATCGTAAACATTTTTACATTTTGTTATTATCAAAACATTGAGAGGTCAAAAAATATAAATAACATTTTTAGTCATTATTTGTATTAACAATCTCTCCCTTTTTGATGATGACAAAATATAAACTCATTTTGTATAGAATTAAAGGTTTCAAATTATTAATGAGTTTTCATTCCATTTTCTCCCCCTTTTTGTCAATTAAAAAGGATGATCGTCGAATTGTTGTAGAAAGAAATAAATCAACGATATCAAGACTCCCCTTGATGTATGCCCCCCCTCGTTTGAGGCACCAAGGGATCGATCTTATGAAAATTATTTGCTACAAAACAAAGTTAGTAGTACAAGTGCAAGATAATATCTTCTCAACTTATAGCAATTCATGCAAGTTAAATCATAAAGTCGTTTAATCATTTACTTAATAACTCAAGAAGAAGCCATAATACATTTCAAGAAAAAGAAAATAGAACTAAGACTTAACAAAGAAACATTCATTCATACATTACACCACAATCTAAACATACTACATAAGGTAGATAAAGTTAACATGGCATAAATCCTAGATGATTCTTGATTCATAGGAAATGACTTTGAGCAAAAGGGTTAGGGTGACCAATTATGAGGTGATATGACCTAGTTTTCAAGGGTAAGATGGAGAGAGTGAATTCATGGTGGAGGTGAGAAGATACTCAATGTGAGAAAACATTAGGTTCATCTCATCTCTAAGAGAAAAGATAAGATTGCGGTTGTGAAAGCAACAAAGACAAGTTGACCCATGATAGTCATGAAAGTTGAAGAGGTGGTTGAGATGGTGGTTGTGGTGAAGGTGGTGATGGGGTATCAAGAATGTGATCAAGAGGAGTGATAGGTGACAAAGAAAGATTGATATACAAAGAAGGATGACTTTGAAGTGGTTGAGGGTTTGAAGGTCTACGAGGAACATCCGAGATGTTGTCAAGCAAAGGGTTCAAAGGTTGAGGAGAGGTTGGTTCATTTAATAATGGTGGTGAAATTTAAAGTTTTGATTGAAAAGAAGAAGATGTGTTCTCTTGGCTTGATGAGGTTTGATTGGTTAATGGAGTTTTTGATTGTGCATTTGGAGGAGTTGGAGATGACAAAGTTATTATAGGAGAAGGTGTGGTGGTGACATCTTCATCACTAGAAGAAGAGGCTTGAGTGGAATCCATGGTAGGATGGTTTGAAGAAGATGAAGATGATAAGAAGAGTAGGAAGGATGGCTTATTTA
>BQNB010068457.1:0-31926 GCA_026074375.1 Tanacetum coccineum | reverse complement strand
CCCTACCCCCCCCCCCCCCCTAACCCATGAAATACAACCTTAAGGACCAAGAAATTGGTCAATTTTTCCTAAGTCATGGTCAATATTCAAACCTTGGCATTTAAAACCTAGCTAATATGGTTCCCTTAACCAAAGACCAAGAAACAAGTCTTCCATAAGACCATGAACCTTGTCTTGGACTCTTATTTCATCCTTTGACCACCTAGAACTCATATAAGGCAAGTAACATACAAGAGATAACTCATAGATATGTAAACACTTAGCAAAAAGCACAAAACCCTCCCTTTGGTGCTCATACATCCCATGGCTCAATATAGCCACCCAAGCAAACCCATATAAAATTTTATTCAAGCTATACCCTTCTATACACATCCATTATAAGTCATTCTAAGGTGTCCCCAACCATTGAATCACCATTAGCAAGATTTATTCAAGAATAGGAAGATTTGGGTTTCATTGAAGGAAGCTAGGGTTTTATAAGTGCAAGATTGGGTTTTAAAGCAAAACAAGGGTTTAGCATTTGGTATTCATCATCATCATTCACCTAGAGGTCTACTTGAACTCTTTGTATTCTTATAATCTTTATTGATATGCATATGATAGATCTATGTTAGTTTAATCACCATTTAGGGTTTTCGTCATGAAAAAGGAGTTTATGATTGTAATGATCATCGTGCGTACTTTTATATATGTTGTAGTATTAGTAATATCATGATGAAGAGGTCGAGAAAGCATTAGATCATTTTTGTTAAGAGTAAACATGATTAAGTAAATATTAGGGTTTTAATATGTACTTAATATGTTTCAAGTTAAAGAAATATAAGAAACATGTTTATGATTATTATGGATACATATTAAGGATGTATGAATATCAAAATAAGAGTACAAGAGATTAGGATACTTGAACACCTTTGGTATATATGTAAAGGTCACAAAAGTGATAAATAATGGAAACAAAGATCGAAAATGGACTTATGAAACAAACACCAACATTCTGTCCAAATTCGTGTATTAGACATACTCATTTTATGTTTTTATAAAATAATACGACTCACGACGATTCCGGAATGATAAGAAACTTGTCAAACGGATTTATAACGAAAAAGTTATGCTAAAAACAAGTTACGCGATAAATAAACGAGTTTATAAAAGAATTTTTATAAAACAATTTATAAAAAAAAATTTACGAAACAGAAAGTTGAGTATTTTTCCCATATTATACATATTTTTAGGATTCTAAAATGATAAGAATCGTAATTTTTCAATTAATAACGAAAGAGTTATGAATTTCGCAAGATTTTGACAATTTATACTTTTATAAAACCATTTTTATAAAAGTTACTATTCATGACAGAAAGTTACATATTTGTAAACCTCATATAATTATAGAACTTTCAATATCGAGAACATACACGAAAGAACCGTTAAAAACGGAGCTATAACGAATAAAATACGGCATTTACAAGTTTTACGACAACGAAAAACGATTTCGGTAACCCATAGCTGTTGGGAACAGTAAAATGGTACTGTTCATCAGAGGGTCCAAAATTTGAAAATGTCAAATTTTGATAACTCAACTCAATACGAAAACGTGAGCGCAAGAATCAACTCAAACGGACTTAAAACGCGAAAGTTACGTCCGTTTTACTAAAACGATAATTATAAACGTTTTAACTTGTTAAACATGTTTTTACTCAAACAAATAGATGGTGATTAGCTAAATAGACTTATGCATGGTAGAGGTTAATCCATACAATTAGTACTCATGCGACCTTAAATTAAATAGGTTGCATTCGTTGATTTGCGTGACGCATTATCTGTGATAATCGGATTTATCAAAACTCAAGGTGAGTTCATAGTCTCGCATTTCAATCTTTTTTTTAATGTTTTATAAACCCGCGAGGGGAATACATGCTCGTCTGCAAACTCTTTTGCTTACTTGGTTATCTTATAACAATGTGATTGTTTTTAAAGGATATATGTGAGTCCATAGCCCCACATTTTACATGCTTTTGTTTTATAAGTTTTTGGGGTGAAAAACATGCAATGTTTTACAATCGGACACAAGTGGAACATTTCATACTATGATTACATGTTGCCTAAGTAGCGATAACCCAGATTTATGCCCACTATCATGAACTGAAATCATTGGGTGTGAGCGCGAATGTTATAAATAAATCTATTGGGACTGACAATCCCCGTTCGGGCGGTTAGCTATCGCTGGGGAAACGAACGTATACCATGTCGAATATAGGATGTTTCGGGTTAGACATCACCATGGGCAAGGCTGGCCATTTATTTGGTATTCATACCAGTCAAGCTTCAGTGTCATGAGCTTAGAGCAACGTAATCACATTTATATGATTTCTGCATCTGTTGCATTATCATACTCTGGTGAAATCTTGTGGTCCTACACTTATATGTTTCGACTATACATAATTAAAACTTTTCGTGATGATTTTAGTTATCATACATGTGTTATAACTGGTTAATTTCTATAAGTCAATGGAAATTATATATTTGTGATGGGATCACATGTTGCATAATCATGAGATATTTATATATTTGTGATGGGATCACATGTTGCATATTCAGGGGAATTCATATGTTTTCGATTTTTGAAGATCATACATTTTGGGAAGGACATTTAAGGGTTTAAATGGTCATATATGTTTTGAAGAACTTTGGTTCAATAATTATACTCATAAAAACCTATGAACTCACCAACATTATTGTTGATGTTTTTAAGCATGTTTTCTCAGGTGAATTAGATGATTGACTTATTGGACGTGCATTGGAGTCCAAACTTTTCAAGAATACTTTTCAAACGACACCTAGAGGTCGTTCTCTCATGGCTTGTGCAAAGATACTCATGAAGTAACGCTCCCGGATCCATATTCCGCTGCGACTTAAATTTGGGGGTGTTACAGATTGGTAATCAGAGCCAAGGTTATAGAGAACTAGGTTGCATTTTACCTAAACTATAACCACTTTCAACAATCACATTTTCAAAAGATTTTTACGAGACATACATACACTATTGAGTTGCATTAGTTGGTTATACTAGATGCTTTCATAATTGACATACGTGTTTGTAGGATAGTACGTACAGTACTTTGAGGGTCCTACATATATATACAAAGATGAGTACATAGATGTCTATGGGATAGACGAACACTAGACCCTTATCGAGGTATGGTGGCTTGCACCATAGCCTTAGGACCGTATATGATATATATGCAACATGATAACTATGTGAAGTTAGATGAACATAAAAGTTTGAGTACTGCTCAACGTCGAGTAAATTTATTAATTAGGTCGGGATGCGTATCAATTCATGACTGAATCTCAAGACAGTTCTTGTTTGATGAGTTGCGAGATTGAGCCATAACAGGTTGTTACACAACTCGAGTTGCTTGATAAATTCCCTCGAGGATGGTTAGGACTCGTGAGGTATTAGGTGAAACAGTTTCCTGGCTGATATATGCAGACACACTACTTGCTTACTTAGGCTATAGAGAACTAGGTTGTATATTTTACCCTAGACCATAGCCGTTTTCGCAAATATTGCATCACATCAAACATTTTCAAAAATTTCATACACGCTGCTTGCTTAAGTGCTTACGTGACATACATATATATAATATATATATGCTTGCATTCCTTTCGCGTATATCGTACGCTTATTTATATAAGAATTATTATATAAATACCAGAATATTTTTAAGACATTGTGGGTTGCACAATGGTCTCATTCTACTCGTCAGACATTGTGAGTTATACAATGGTCTCATTCTACTCGTCAGACATTGTGAGTTATACAATGGTCTCATCTTGCTTCTTAGACATTGTGAGTTATACAATGGTCTCATCTTGCTTCTTAGACATTGTGAGTTATACAATGGTCTCATCTTGCTTCTTGGACATTGGGAGTTGCGCAATGATCTCACTTCGTTATCAGACATTGTAAGTTAAACAATGGTCTCTAAGAATATTATTTTCTTCATAACTTTATATAATATCGTATTACACGAAGGCCGTTATAATTCTGTCTCCATAGGATTATGTATGAATCTAAATGTTACAAGTCTTGTATAGGCGGGACTTGTAATAGGAAGATTTATATGATAATTGCTATGCTGACTGGTTCATCGAGACTTTTACCTGGTTTACTCTAACCAAGGTACTCATTAACTATCTTGAACTCTATATTGATCTCGCCTGACAGTTTTACTCCCAGCTTCCAAAGACGAGTTTTGAACACTCGTCCCATACCCATTAGAGCACATGCATCGTCATGTCAACCACCTTGAAGGTTATGAGAGTACGCGTATTGGTATGTGCTTAATTACACATACCTTTTACCTTTAAAAACAAGCTAAAATAACCAAAAACGGACTTAAAATGCCAAATATACGCTTGTTTTGCTAATTGTATTGTGCAGGAACGGATAACTAAGAAAAGGACGAAAAACAAAGCCAAAACGACAAAACCAGACTCGGAATGGAAAAGACTGTGAAAGACAAAGCCAAATCGAAGCCGAAAAGACAATCAAGTCAAAAAGTCAACAGAAAAGTCAACTGGTCAAAGTCAAAGTCAACCCCGACAAATCCAAAAGTCCACATGTGAAGAAATATAAGTTTGAGGGTTAAAATTGCCAAACCCTAAACTAATATTTATAAGAGAAAAAAGAAGAAAAAGAAAAGAAGGGTCCAAATTGCCATTATTGGAAAGTCACACCACAAGGGCCAAAGCTGGCAAGTCCAAATTTATGTAACACCAAGGACGAGTATTGCAATGACACATATAACTCTTGGGGACTTGTTTTGTATATAACTCTTGGGGACTTGTTTTGCCAAGTCCCCAAAGTTATATAACCACAAGGACGAAGATTGCAAGAAACGTATACACGTTAAGGGACCAACCTTGCCAATCTCACAAACTTACACTCTGTGTCTCCCCCAACTCGTACAAACAAATTTTCCCGCCCATTTTTGTCTTCCCCAAACATCACGAGTTCACTTCACACCTTTTACCCTATAACCTCAAAAACCCCATGGATACTCACCTCCCCCCTCCTCCACTTAAACCCTAATCCCAATTGACAATCCCACAAATCCCCAAGGCTTGATCGACGGTCAAAATTTGCTTTTGGTTTTGCTCTCACCAAACTAACACAACAAACACATGGGTTTGAAGACTCGGTTATAAAAGAGGAAGAAGACAGAAGAAAAAGAAAAGGAGTTTTTAGTTTTAACTTTCAGTTTTGTATTTCCTTTAATTCTAAGCATTTCTTTTAAGCATTTTCTTTTTAAGCTTTCATTACTTGTACTTTTGTTCATTCAGCTTGTACTAAATCAATTTGAGCAATACAATTTAGTTCTTAAGTATCTTTGTCCTTTGTTTTTCAATATTAAGCCGAATTTACTCAATAAGCTTTCAATAAGCTCTTTTGAGCTTATTCTTGTTAATAAGCTCAAATTTAGTTTAAAACTTTGTAAAAGCTTTTAAATACTGTTTTTTAGCTCATTTAGTTTAAAAGTGTTCATTTAAATTCGAATTAAGCTCATTGTGGAAGATTAAGGAGTAATAAGCTCTTATAAGCTCATTTAGCTTATTAAGCTGGTTTAGAGGCAAGGTGCCATTTAGGATCACCTAGACTCTACACTTGGATGTCTAGGTGAAGAAGAATCTTCAAAATTCAGGTTTACCTTTCTACATTTCATTCTAGCCAATTCATAGCTTATTTCAACTTGCTTAATTCTTTTAAATTTTCATGTTAATCCTGTCTCATTTAACTTCATTAGCCTCTAGGAGTTTTAGCCTTAAGCTGTTCTAGTTATGTTCATTTCTAGTTTTCAGTTCTTAAATACTGTCATAAAAAGTAGAGTAAGTGCTCATTTCCTATTAATAAGCTAGGACTTTTAGAGCTCACTTAGCTTAAGTAGGTTTATTTCAGTAAGTGTAGATAAAAGGTTTTAATAGTTTAAGCTTTGAAATAGTTTTTAAATGCATTTGGAGTTAACAGTTTTTTATTAAGGAGTGTTTGGGATTAGCCTTGTTTGACTCTTAAAGTCATAGTTTTCATATAAAAACTTTTCATTCAGTTGTGTTAGGGTAGTTTAGCAAGCTTTGAGCAGGTTTTAGAGGTTAGTTTGTTGAATTACAAAGTTTAGATTACAAAAGCTCATCATTTGCACCAGGGCAGTTTAAGAGTTAAGAGTTTTTAGAATTCAAATTCATTTTAAGCAATGAGAAGGTAACTAAGTGTTAGTAAGCATTGTTGTACATGTAATGAGTTAGTTGAATCAGTTTTAAGTAGAGTTTTATCCTGTAAACTTGGTCCTTGCACACTGCATCAGCAAACAACAGCATTTCAAACTGTTGTAGCTTAATACACCTCTTGATTTCTTATTTTTAGTTGGGATTGTTAGAAACCTTTTATCTAGTTTTGATTAATAAACATAGTATAGCTTAGATTCAAAATTTCAGCATCTAAGGTTCAGTAATAAGCTTGTTAGCTTATTAGAAAAAAGCTCAAAAACAGTTTAATTCAAACTTTGCACTTTTTCATTTTAATTTTCTTGCTTAATCTGTTAATACTAGGGTGATTTTAGTTTAAAAACTTTTACTGCACATCTTAAACATCAATTAGCTTCTTTTAGTTTTCATTTTCACCTAGTAATAAGCTCTATATAAGCCAAAAGCCAAAAAAGCTTGTCAAACTGCTAGTTTCTGTGACAGAATCTAAGTGGCTTATTTTCTAGCTTATTCTGTGGTCAAAAGTTGAAAGTCCTTTTGTTAATGTTGTAGAGAATAAGCTGTTTAACAACTTTGTAGTTTTAAGTTTTTGCTAAATCTCACTTTTTAATAAGCCAAAATTAAGCAATAAGCGTAGGGTCTGTTTTGTATATCTTTGATAGTACAGGGTTACACGTTTTCATAGTAGTGTAAATTCCCAAATCTTTGCCCGCCTACCCTGTACTTTTGTCTTTTACATTATCTACCCTAGAGTTTTCGAAAATAAAAAAAAGGGGGAAAGACAAGAGGCCCGGGTGAGCAAGACTCGAACCCGGGACCTCTCGATACAAACCCCCTTTTACTAACACACTTACCACTGCGCCCTTGGGTCTTTTTCGTTAAAGACTCAAGGGCACTAGTATTTAAGTACGTTTTTGGCTCATAAGCTATAAAGCTGTTTAAGCTTATTTTCGGGCTTATTTGTCGAGCTTATTTGTGTCTCTTATTTTTCGTAGGACTATTTCAGTGTCTAGTATTTTTAGAAAAATTTTCAGAATTTTTAGATAAGGTTTAATATTTTTTATAATTTAATTTAGATAAAAGTTTATTTAATTCATAAAAAATACAAAAATTATCAAAAAAATATTTTGCTTTTTTAGAAAATTTTCTTTTGTCATCTAGTTTGTAGGAAAAATATAAAATTTTTCGTAGGGTCATTTTTACAATTTGTCGTCTTTTAAAGAACGGGTCCGGGTGCGGGATTTTGTCTTGACTCGTTTTTGGGTCAAACGAACTCCGTTTTCGGTCTAGTCTTTTTCATTCTTCGTTATTTGATCCCTAGAGTAGTTTAGAAGTGAAAAATTCTTCGTAGGGTTATTTTTAAAGAATTTAGGTTTTTCCCCCTTTGTTCGGGATTCGTGCTTCCGTTTTTCAGTTTAATTTCGTAATTTATTTCGGGGCCCTCGTTTGTCTAGTTTAATTTCATAATTTCTAGGTTTTTCTTAAACGTTTTTATTTCGTTATGTTTATTTGACTTTTTCAACTCTACAGAAATCAATTCTTCATTCAAACTAAAAATCTTCGGATGTAGTCGTATTGTTCCATTCCAGCCTGTTGGGGTTAAACGACCCGGGAACATTCTATATACTTCTCGGTTCATTGATATTGTTGGTTTTTTCGACTTAGATATATATTTTATTTATTTTATTGTTATTATTATTTATTTACGGTGTGAATCCAGCGCGGTCAACTTGAGCCAACCAAATAACGTAAGGTTTAGTAATTTGTTCCATAAGCTATTTTGCAGAATTTTATGAAAGGTCATTTTGAGATTTGGAAAGATTGGAAGATTGACGGTATTATATTGCGGCGGGTTGAACTTGGGTCAAAACCAAAAGAATTTGACATCATAGCAAGAATTTTGTCAGATGATAATAGTCTTCATTCATTGGTTGAATTTGGAATGGTTTCATGATGGACCCCGACAATTTTCACAAAAAGATATTGTTGTGGAAAACTCGGGGATGGTTGTGGGAATAATATTAATTAAAGTTTTGATTGAAAACAAGGGTCTGATTGTAACTCAAACGGGACTTGAGTGTGGACAATTTCGTAACCATAATGAGAATGGTCTCAATAACTCACGAGAGTATGGGTACGTATTTGGAGATTGATGGAGGATGGTTTGCAACACTAGGAGAATCGTTGTGAAGATGAGTTACGGAATTGAAACATTGATTTGTGTTCCATTTCAAGCTTTACAATAAAAAAAACTTCATCGTATTTCTTTGCATCCACATTGTTGGAATGTACGAAACAAACATTGTTGTTGCAACGTTTGCAAGTTTTTTAGGGGATCCCTTACCAATGGTTTGGATTTTTGCCATGGTTCCGGATTAGAGATAAATCAGAATCTTTCGCGAGGGCAGTATTATAAACCGTAATTGGCACCTTTCCCACAAGACTTACAAGTGCATTTGTCGACCAAAAGATTCGTATCTAAGGAATCACAGCACTCGTGAAACAATGGTCAATGTGTGGAGGATTGGTGTTGTAGGGATTTTTCGGGGTGCTCATGATTGGCCAACGATTGGCTCTTGAGGAGCATAACAACGTTGGTCTTGTGTCGGATGACTCCGGAAGTGTCTTAGAAGTCTTGAAAAATTAATTTCACACAGTTTGTAAACAAACCTTCTCCATAAATGCTTTCGTTAAAAGTGCACACATCCTGGACATACGGACCCATCAACGGGGTTCACACCTTGCATACCTTACACAATTTTGAGGGAGGTTTTGGAATAAGGAATCTTGTCTTCAAGACTCCCCTTTCGAACACATCACAGTTTGAAGGAGTTTACAAACTTCCAAGACGCGCATTTCTTTTATACGGTAAATCGGATTCAAAACTGATAAATCGAATGACGTCATAGAATTAAACATTAAGATGGATAAGAAATAGAATTAAATGACACGAAAGAAAAAGATGATTATTTTTGGTTTTTCCATTAATTCTCAATTTATTTTAAGGGACAAAAATAGATAAGACAATTATTAACTGATAATCAGGCAAGCTTCACGGTGGCTCTGTCGAAAGAAAAAACTCACAAGGAGCTGAGGAGGGTAGCGCGAAGTTATTTCTGCCTGTTCGGGTTGTAGATTCCTCGAACTAACCTCCTTATACCATCTTGATAGTTTGTTTAACTTTCAAGGGTGTAGCCGTACCTGCATAGAGTGACACAAGAGGGCAGAGTTTTAAATCTTTTGATTCGAGTTGGAACACAGTTCACCGGGAAGTTATTATGATATCTACCTCTGTTGCAGAATATTATATTTTGGTATGATCTTAAATGTGTGAATGTTGTTTTATATTTTTGTTTATAGACAATGATTTTTATATTTATTCGGTTTTTTCTTTGTTTTTGTCTTTATCTTGTAATTATACTAAAAAGAAAGTGAAAATTATTTTTGTACTTTTTTTTTGTTTTTTATAAAATCTAAAAACAATAAACTAGAAAAATAAGCACTCGAAAATAAGCTGAAATAAGCTCACTCGAAAAGCTCTAAATCAAAAACAATATAAAATAAGCTAGTTGATTGCGGGTTTTCACACCATATATATATAATATATAATAAAATATATAAGATATATATAAGTCTAAAAATCAACAAGATCAATGATACCGAGAAGTAGTATAGAATGTTCCCGGGTCGTTTATCCCCAACGAGGCTGGACTGGAGAATCGATACAATCGAAGATTTGAGTTTGAAGGAGAGAATCGAATTGAAAGAGTGGAAAAGTCAAATTAAACAATAACAAACAAAAACGTTTAAGAAAAACCTAAAAATTACGAAATTAAACTAGAAAACGAGAGCCCGAATCCCGAACAAAGGGGGAAAAACCTAAAATCTTTAAAAATAACCCTACGAAGAAATTTTTACTTCTAAACTACTCTAGGGACCAAATAACGAAGAATGAAAAAGACTAGACCGAAAACGGAGTTCGTTTGACCCAAAAACGAGTCAAAACAAAATCCCGCACCCGGACCGTTCTTTAAAAAGGGAAAAGTTGTAAAAATGACCCTACGAAAATTTTTATATTTTTCCTACAAACTAGATGACAAAAGAAAATTTTCTAAAAAGCAAAATATTTTTTTGATAATTTTTGTATTTTTTATGAATTAAATAAACTTTTAACGAAATTAAATTATAAAAAATATTAAACGGCCTACGAAAATATTTTGAAAAAAATTTACAAAAAATACTAGACTTTATAAAGTTCCTACGAAAAATAAGAAACAAAAATAAGCTCAATGAATAAGCCCCGAATAAGCTGATCACAGCTTATAAGCTTATAAGCTAAAAACGTGCATAAATATCAATGCCCTTGAGTCTTTAACGAAAAAGACCCAAGGGCGCAGTGGTAAGAGTGTGTTATAAAGGGGGTTTGTATCGAGAGGTCACGGGTTCGAGTCTTGCTCACCCGGACCTCTTGTCTTTCCCCCTTTTTTTATTTTTCCTAAAAGTCTAGGGTAGAAATTGTAAAAGAGGAAAGTAAAGGGTAGGCGGGGTAACTTTAGGAAATTTACACCTATATGAAAACGAGTACCCCTGAACTTTGGGAAAAATACAAAATAGACCTCGCGACTTGGCTTATTTTTGGCTTTTTGAAAAATTGAGAATTAGCAAAAACTTAAAACATGAAAGTTACTAATGAGCTTATACTAAACAACTTTAACAAATGCACTTTCTACTTTTATCAAAAGAATAAGCTAGAAAATACAGCTTATTTTTGACAGAAACTAAAAATAAAGCTTAAAACTAAAATTTGACTAAATCATTTGGACAAATAAGCTAGGAAAAGGTAAATAAGCACAAAAACTAAGTATACTTTCCTAAAAAGCTACTAGAAAACAAATTTAGCTTATGGAATAAGCTAAATCAACCAGGAATGAAATAAGCAATCCCTACACTTAACTTAGGCTAAAAACAGTCAAGGGGCTCATTTGAGCTTAAAAATAAGCTAGCAAATGAGCTTTTCAAAAGCTGAAATTCAACAAGCTTATACAAGAGCTTATAAGCTCTTGAAATAAGCCAAGAGGTTGGGCTTAAGTCCTCTTAAAGGCTAAGAAAAATAAGCCTAAAGTCTCCCCTTTGCACCAGGGGAGCTTTAAGGCTAATCTCAAGGGCTTATTTGACAGCTTGTTAAAAGCTGTCAAATAAGCTCTAAACCAACAAATAAGCTAATTCAGCTGTGTGGCACCCTATTGAAGGGACTTGTGCCACCAAATTTTAGCTTTTAAAAACCATAAACACTTGCTGATTTTGTTAAGTAAAAAGGAGCTTTTGATTTTTTAATAAAACTTGCTATTGAGATAGGATTGAGATTTGATGACTACTAAGTCAAAAGACCAAGTGCTGTTTGACAGCTGTTTGACACACTAAAACACACTATTTTGAGGCTTTAAATCAAACCACAAGTGTTAATCAAAGATAGCATTTGTTGGCCTTTTTTAAAAATAAACAGTTAAATCAGGTTGTATAAACTTTGAAACACAATTTTCAATACTAAAAGAAACTTGTAAAACAGCTTAAGGTAAGCTTAAAACTTAAGCTCAAAGTAACTAAGTGGTCTCAACCCATGCCAAAGCTGGTTTTGACCGTTTTAAATGTTATCCCAAACATCTCTTAATTCGAAAAGCTTGTCAAAGTAAAGCTAGCATTAAAATTATGTAAAAGCCTTAAATCTTCAAAAACTCTTTTATTTCTTTCCTTAAAATGCCCTAATAAAGCTATTTAAGCTATAAATCTACAGACTTATTAGGTACGCATTAATAAGATCTCTAAATTATTTAGATCAGCAACCCATAGTGAGAACAACGAGAAGAGAATAGAGAGAGGAGAATGGAGATGAGCTAGTTACTATACTAGCTTAAAATGCTTACTTTGACAGAATTTAAAAGATTGAATGTTAGAAATGATTATAACTAGAAACAGCTTAAAACTAAACACCTATAGGTTATTAAGCTAAATGAAACAGGATTAAATGAGATTTTAAAAGACAATTAAGCAGGTTTGAAATTAAGCTATTATGCTAGATTGAAATTCAGAAAGGTAAACCTGAGGTAATTGTAGTCTCAGAACCAAAGCCACTCTTGAAGAGTGAGTGGCTTAAAAAAAACTTGCACCTAAGTGGCTCCCTAGCCTCTAAACCTCAATAAGCTGAATTTAAGCTTATTGTCCCTTGTAGCTCTCAAAATGAAATCTCAACACCTCAAGTGATCATGATTTAGAAGTTAATTATCTAAATGACAGTAATGAATGACTTGAAAAACAATGTTTTTAACTAAATTTTGAGCTTTTATAGATGTAAATAAGCTCCTAAAGAAATTATGAAAAGCTTATTGAATGAAAACAGCTTCAAATTGAAATCAAAGAACACAAGAAGCTTAGAAACTGAATGTTATTACTCAAAATGATGAAGTACAAGCTGAAATAACCAAGGTACAAGTATTAAAGCTGAATTTTAAAAACTTAAAGGAAAATGCTTGAAAATTAAGGAAAAATTACAAAACTGAAAAATAAAACTAACTAACTACTCTTTTCTTCTGTCTTCTTCTTCTTTTATAATTGAGTCTTTGTGTTTGTTGTGTGAGAGGTTCACAGCCTCAATCTTGGCCCTTCAATTTCATCAATAATCAATCATAGCCGTTGGATTTGTCATGGGGAAGTGTGGGATTGCCAAATAGGATTAGGGGATTAGTGGAGGAGGGGGGAAAGGTTTGTCCAGGGATTTTTGAGGTGCAGGGTAAAAGAAGTGAGATTAACCCGTGACTTGGTTTGGGGGGAAATTTGGGCGGGAGAAGTTGTTTGAGAGAGACAGAGTGTGGGTTTGTGTTTTTTGACAACATTAGCCCCTCTTGTACATATATATGTTTGCATCCATCGTCCTTGTTGTTAAAACCTTTTGGGGACTTGGCAATTTCAGTCCCCAAAGGTTATTTGACTAATTACACCACACGTCCTTGGTGGTACAAGTTTAGTGGACATGACAGCTTTGGCCCTTGGGGTAAAACTTTGCTAAAATGGCAGTTTGGCCCTTCTCTTCTTTTCTCCCTTTTCCTCTTATAAATATTAGTTTAGGGTTTTGGCAATTTCAACCCTTAAACTTATATTTCTTGACTTTTTGACATTTGAGGGACTTCTGGGGTTGATTTGGGTTGACATTTGACTTTGACCAGTTGATTTTCGTTGTCTTTTTGACTTGATTGACTTTCTCGGCTCTCGATTTGGCTTTGTCGTTCACAGTCTTTTCCATTCCGTGTCGGTTTTGTTCGTTTTGGGCTTTGTTTTCGTCCTTTTCGTAGTCTATCCGTTCCTGCCACAATACAATTAGCAAAACAAGCATATATTTGGCATTTTAAGTCGGTTTTTGGTTATTTTAGCTCGTTTTTAAAGGTAAAAGGTATGGTGATTTAAGCTCATACAAGTTTTAGATAATGAAAACTTTTACTAATTTATTTTCTATCTGCTTTGCAACTTTATTAATTTCTATTTACATTTATTAGGTAGGAATTGGTATCAAGTTTTTTCGAGACTCATGGCCACCCTCCGACAAGAGCTAGTGTACTTATTTATGTACCAAACCCTAAATATCATCCTCCATCCTTTCTTTCGAATGTCACCATCGGGAAGAGAACCCCCCCCCCCGAAAATGCCCATTTGTACTTTATTACGATGGGTTGTATATTAATTATGAACACTTAAGGATTTATAACGTGCATTTTTTTTAAATTTTAACACATTAATTTTGCCAAATAGAAAAATTTCGTTTTAGAAAAAACAAAGGTAGTAAACTTGAATCTAAAATTCTTATTTACAAATGATTTCGACTTACATCGATAAAGCTTTTTCTCTAATTATGTTGATTAGACTTTTAAGAGTAAAACTAATAATTATGTAAAATTAAAGAGGACTAGTATAATTAATTCATTTTAAGAACTTCGGGGAAGAAAAATCGCAGTTATTCTTATAAGCCTTTAAGTGTTCCAAATAAACTTTGTTTAGCATCCTAATTCGAAATATCACTATCATACTCTTATTGTCTTGCAAAAGAAATGGAAATACTTAGCCTATATAAATCCAACTAGATATTTAAAATCTACTTGAGATTAGGCCACAAGTTTTCTTTACTAATGATTTCACGTCGATAGCATGTATAAAAGTCTACAAGGAGACTGCACAAAACTATCATCATTATCTGTTAAAGGGAGAAGAAAGTAGAATCTACACGTTTTCGATCGGTTTGGTCAATATTACTATCTTATTCTTACCAACGGAAACCTACATTTTGTGTCAACACTTAATTATTATATATATATATATATATATATATTATTATTATGTATATATTATATATATATTTTATTGATAAGAACTTAAAAATTTAAAAATTTTGCTATTTTGTGGGAAAACGGGTAGTGAGAACATAACATTACGCAAGCAACATCCAATCGATAGATTCCCTTCCCCAAACTAAAACGAAACATTGTCCTCAATGTTTTTATAATGTCAGGTCTTACGTATTAAATCTAAGCAGTTTATGAGGTATGCAAAGTAAACGGTAATCAATAATGATGATAAGGATATTGGATCTCCCCAATAATTTCACACAAAGGATGAAAAGCTCGAGTTAGTATGAACGGGATAACTTCAACGGACACGAGAGACTTCAAAGAAATTTGTTGGTTAGATCCTACAAAAATAACAACAAACAAGCAACAAAACATCGAGAAATCGGAAAAAAGTGACAGCCTCTCTCAAACCACAACACATTAGTAAAATAGAACGTAGAAAGAAAATAGAAAAGATAAGGGCTGGGATGTGACTCCCACGAAGCGGCTTGTTTTGTTCACCGAGTCGCAAGCGTCGACTGATCCCTGAATTTAGTCATGTCCTTCTTAAGGAATGTTGGGGTGGTCGGGATAACCAAAATGGTAGTGTATCCCCTCCATAGTAGAGCTTAAGAGGGCAATTGAACTTTGAAATTTGAACCATCGGCATGAGACAACTTGGCAGTGCCATAAGGATAAACTTCGGTGATTATGAAAGGTCCGGACCATCGAGATTTGAGCTTTTCGGAGAAAATCTTCTAAAGCGGAGTGAAAAGCTATACTTGATCACCGAACATTGAAGATTCGGTTCTTTATCTTGGAATCGTAGTAGTTTTTTGTCTTTCCTTGTAGTTTAACGAATTCTAATAAGCTGATCACGAAGCTCGCTAAGTGCATTGCGTTGAAGCTTTCGATGTCGCCTGCGGTTCTTTAAATCGGAAGTTGGCATGTTTTAAGAGCCAAATATGCTTTCGTGTTCTAGATTATAATTCTTCTGGTAAGTGGACATGCTTTTCCATAGACTAACTTGTACGGAGTGCATCCTAATTGGAGTCCTTGTAAGCGGTCCTAAAAGCACATAATTGCATCATCTAGTTTGTCGGACATGAGGCAACGCGTTTTCCTCTACCGTTCTCTCTAAAATTCTTTTGAGACCTCGATTCGGGACTTCAACGTGACACTCGTTTGAGGATAGGTAAGGTGTCGAAAGACGCATGAGTGACACCATATTTGACATGACTTTGCAATATTTTCGTTACAAATAATGGGTCCCTCGATCGCTTATAATTGCTATAGGAGCACCGAATCGGGAGAAAAGGGTTATTAAGAATCTTAACACTACTCTAGCTATCGTTGGTGTGGGAGCGGCTTTCACTTCAACCCATTTGCGTTAAAGATAATCGTACGGCTACTCAGAATTATATTTGTTTCCTCTTGCGACGGAATAAATGGTCTATAAAATCGGCTTCCCCAAACATTTCGGAAGAATTTCACAAAATTGGATTGCATTTTGAGGCATCTCATTCACGTTGGGAGATTTTGCCTTGTCTTTGACATGCCTCCAAGATCTGATTCAATTTGTAGGCTCCTTATAAAATCGCTAGCCAAAGAAACTGCATCAAAACTTTTCGAGCGGTGATATTAGCATAGGATGGACCCGGTGGGTCATTCTTGACAAGCCTTGAGGTTTTCAAGAGCTTCTTGGCCAAATAACATCTTTCGGATGTTGATCCGCACCTGTTCGAAAAATGAAAGGTTCATACCAAAAGTAATGCTTTATTTCTTGAAAAATTGTCTTTTGTTGGGTTGACATTCCTTTGATAAGAAAATTCCCCGCGTGGTAATTTGCTTATCGGTAAACCACGGGCTATTTTGGTCATCTAGAAGTCATCGTATTCAACGTTTTCAAGAGGAAAAAGTTTCATTAAATATCCCCTCCTTAGGATCAAAAACATTCTCATATGGGTTTTCAAGACGAGAGAGGTGATCAGCTGCATAGTTTTCAGCTCCCTTGGTATCGATAACTTTGAAATCAAATTCCTAAAGAAGTAAGACCCATCGTAGCAATCGTGCTTTGGCGTCTTTCTTGTTGAAAAGGTATTTCAATGCGGAATCTGGTCTGAGTGTAAACACAACACTTTGTTCATATTAGATATGATCGAAACTTCTCAAATGCGTAAACAACTGCTAGCATCTCTTTTTCGGTTGTTGTGTAGTTTGATTCTGCTTCAGTCATTGTCTTGCTTGCATAATGAATTGGTCGGAAATGCTTCTCAATTCTTTGTCCTAGGACCGCACCTATTGCATAATCACTTGCATCGCATATGATTTTAAAAGGTTGGTTCCAATTCGGAGCAATGAGAATTGGAGCTTTGGTTAACTTCTTTTTCAATGTTTGAAAGGCTAGAATGCATTCTTCTGAAAAAATGAAAGGAGTGTTCTTCTCTAAGAGATGGGTCACGGGTCGAGAGATTTTGGAAAAGTCTTGATACAATCCTTCGATAGAATCCAGCATGCCGAGGAAATTTGATTCCTTGACGGTTGTTGTGGTGAGGAGGCTTTGAAATTACATCAACTTTGGCTCATTATCGACTTCAATTCCTTTTCTAGAGATTAAGTCCTTAATCAATGCCTTCTTTAACCATGATAATGGCTCTTTCCCTAATTTAGTGCTAATTGGTGTCTTCACACATTTGAGCCATTTTGTCTAGATTCGGCAAGGCTACGAGGATAATGAATCTCCGAAAATGAATAATCGTCCATAAAGACTTCCATCGGTTTTCTATCATGTCGTGAAAAATGGCCATCATACAACGTTGAAAAGTTCCGGGTGCATTGCACAAACCGAATGGCATACGACGGTACGCGAAAGTTCCGTATGGGCACGTGAAAGTAGTTTTCTCTTGATCTTTAGGGTCAATTGGGATTTGAAAATACCCTAAAAAACCATCTAAGAAACAATAAAATTCGTTGCCGGCTAATCGCTCTAACATTTGGTCCATGAATGGTAACGGAAAATGGTCTTTACAAGTTGCTTCGTTTAACTTTCGATAGTCGATGCAAACTTCTCATCCTCAGTGACTAATCTTGTCATGTACCAGATCTTTTTTCGTTCTTGACAACGGTATACCAATTTTTTTAGGAACACAAATGGTCGGACTAAACCCCAGGGACATATCGAGGATCGGATAAATCAATCCTGCGTCAAGAAGTTTTTCTACTTCTTTCTTGATGACGTCGTGGATTTTAGGGTTAACCCTCCTTTGATGTTGGACTGAAGGTTCGTAATCATCTTCTAAAAGGATTTTGTGAGAGCAAAACTCTAGATCTATGCCTCAGATATCAGGTGAAAGTTTCTAGCAATGCTTGTTTCGGTTTCTTGAGAAACGTTAATGAGTGTGAGGTCTTTTCATCTTGGCTCAAATCTTTTGAAATTATGATTGGAAGCTTGTTATTTTCCTCTAAAAACGCATACTCGAGATGCGGAGGTAACTCTTTAAGTTCGACTTCGGGAATTTCAACTTTTGGTTCATGTGAACACTTCTGTGGTTCAACAACTTTAAGATCTTTTTGAATTCTGGGTGAGTAATCTCCTTGGTTTGGGTAAGGTAATGGATCATTGTTGAGAAGTTCCTCGAGAATGAGAATGTCACCCTCGGGATCATAGTACGTAGCATTAATTTCCGTTGAAATTTGCTCGTCATCGATAGCTATGAAAGCATCGGCTTCTTCGAAGAGTAGAAAATCACTTTCATCAAAAGGAGTAAGTGTCGGAGATGAAGTGGAAACAATCGAATCATGGTATGGAGAAGGATTGTTGTAAGCAACGGAATCGGAAAATCCAAGTACTTCTTGTGAATAAATTTCACAAGCAGCATCAATTAGATCAACTTTCTTCAATGACTCGAGATTGTTGTATGAAATGGAAGGTGCATCACCACATTTAAGGGTTAAAGATTGATCATCGTTCCTAAGAGTAATCTCTCCTTCGTAAACATCGATTAAAGCACGAGCCGTCCTAAGAAAAGGTCGCCCGAGTATCAATGGCACTCGAGGATCGGCTATAAAATCAAGCACAACAAAATCGGCAGGAAAGTAAAACTTCCCTACTTTGACAAAAACATTTTCAGCGACACCGATTGGTTTGGAAATTGTACGATCGGCTAACTCTAAAACCATTTTTGTTTCAGTTAGGCCCGGGAGTTGAAGCTTTTTCCAAATGGATAAAGGAATGTGATTGATAATAGCACTAATCGGCTAGGGCTATAAGTATCTAACGAACTCTGAAAATTTACTCATGGAAGGTGAAATCGACCCGGTGGTCATCCTACGGAAGCTTTTTAGGACAACCGCACTTACTAATTTCATTTTCAACGGTGTTTTGGTCAATTTCGATCTACTTTGTCTTTTTTATTTAACATATTTTTATACATCGACGCCACTGTGGCCATATTGAATGAGTGCATCCGCATAAAATCTAGCTCAAAATGAGGGTTTCGTAAGATGTCCATAAACTTTTAAAGAAAGAATGTCATCTTTTTCTAGAATCTTTTGTTTGTTGGTCTCGACGGAGTAAGGCAATTAGGTTTGCCTTGTTTAGCAATTGAAAGAAGGTTCTTCGATTGGTTCTTTGTCCTTGGTTTGTTCTTGGACCAATGGAAGAGGTTGGATGTCTTCGGTGCTAGGTAGCTCCGTATCCTTTGTCATCTCGCTTTCCTTTTCCACCACCGGCGGTGAAATTAGAGGTCCATCATATGAGGCACCACTTCGTGTGGTAATTGTCTTGGCTTCATTCCTAGGGTTCGGTATGGTATTGCTTGGTAACAAACTTGAACTTGAAGCTTGGTTGTTATGATAATTTTGCATAAAACTTAGCATCATGTTTTGAAAATCATCTTGCTTCTTTTGAGAATCATTGTAAACTCTTTGAAAATCATTTTGGTTTCTTTGAAAATTATCTAACTTCATTTGCAAATTATTCATGTTAGCATCATTAGCTTTAGCATAACTTTCAAAATCCGTTTTCGAAACACCTTGAACTTGTGAAACGGGAGGTAAAGCTTGATTAACCAAAGGTTGGTTTGTTGGTGGTTGGTATGGTGGGGCTTGATAAACGGCTCCTTGATTGTTTTGACGGTTTTGGTTGAAATTGCCTCCACGGTTTTGATTCGAATTGAAATTGTTTCCTTGATATCGGCTTTGGTTTCCTTGGTTGTTTTGAACATTTGGTTGATTAAAACCGGGTGGTCTCATTTGATTTGCCAAATTAGGAGGATTTCTTTGAACAAAGTTGCCAACGGCGGCGGTTTGTTGGAATTGATGAATGTTATCATGAAAAACGGGAAATTCATTCCTTGTTAACGGACAATTGTTGAAATTATGGTT
The DNA here is from genome assembly GCA_026074375.1 of Tanacetum coccineum. Classification (NCBI taxonomy): domain Eukaryota; kingdom Viridiplantae; phylum Streptophyta; class Magnoliopsida; order Asterales; family Asteraceae; genus Tanacetum; species Tanacetum coccineum. The sequence goes on along the minus strand of BQNB010068457.1, from coordinate 11,911 downwards.
TGAACCACATGTAACACAAACTTCCTCGACTGCTTTGACGGTAGCAGGAGTCGTAACATTCTTTTCACTAATCATCTTTTCTAATCGGCTCATTCGAATATCCATTTTATCTTCAAGAGAAGCGGCGAGTTGTTGAAATTCAAAAGAATTAGAAGGTGTAGAAGTAGAAAGAGGAGCATTCGTACTCACTCTTGGTTCAATTGCACGACTTCTTGAATAACGAACCTTGGATTTACTCTCAATAATGGCTAAACCATCACGAGGCATCTTATCTAGAAAATTTCCACCCGCGGCGGAATCTAAAGCATCTTGATCATTGGTATTCAAAGAATTGTAGAACGTATCAAGTTGATGTAATTCCGAGAAACCATGATGAGGACATTGACGAAGAAGTCCTTTGAAACGTTCCCATGCTTCGTTGAAAGTTTCATTTGGTTTTTGCAAGAAAGTAGTGATTTCATTTCGAAGGTAAGTTGTTTTCGAAGGTGGAAAGAATTGGTTTATGAATTTCGAGACAAGATCATCCCACGTTAGAATCGATCGAGGTGGTTCAATCTCGGGCTTCACCGTCTAGAGAAAAAGGAAAAAGCAAAAGCTTTATCGAAGTGTTCGGAACTTCGGATGTCTAAACGTTGAAGTGACCTTGTTAAAAAATCGAAGGTGATTGTGAGGATCTTGTCTACCCGTAAACTTATTACTTTGCACAAGATTGATTAAAGGTGTTTAAGCTCGAAATATAACTCCAATCACTTATTCAACACCAATATCAACAACATACCCACTATTTATCATATAAAAAAAAAAAAAAAACAAAAACCACTCCAAAAATTTTTTTATAATTTTATTATTTTATATCCTATATCCCTCTTTTAACATTTGGGCCATTGTTCGATTGTCGGCATTGGAACAACGTTTTGTTCAACAATTGGTTCTACCGGAAGAGTTTGTTGTTGTCGACGTCTTCGAGATTGCGAACGAGTGCGCATAAAAGGATAAAAACACTAAAGTAAAAGCAAACTTTACACAAAATATATATATTTATATATATATATTTATTTAATTAATCAAATTAAAATTATATTTATATATATATATGTATATATATATATATATCATTTATATATATATAGCAATGAATTTTAAATGGTTTCACGAAGAGTCTTAAACCAAATAATCAAACTACTTCACGGTTGTCTCGAAAATTGTTTTCAAGGTGAGCGTACTTCGTAGAGACACAAATGGAAACGTGTTAATCTTTGATTACGATTGGGAAACAATTGAAAGTTCACCGGAAATTGATATGATTATATCTCAATAGAAGATATTATATGTTGTGTTCGTTAACACTTTGTTTATTTTATTTTCTTTTTTTTTATATATTTGATTTTTTTTTCTTTTTATATTTTTACTTATACTAAAAAGAAAAGGAAAATATTTTTTTACTTTTTATATTTTATAATTTTTTTTGATTTTTGAATTTTAAAACAAAAAATGAAACTTTCGAGAGTGAAAGGATCTTCAAACCAAATCAACAAACACAAAACGGAGGAATCTTAAATACTAGTCCCCGGCAACGGCGCCAAAAACTGATTGCAGTTTATTATACCTAAAATATATTAAATATAATACTTTTTAAAGAGTAATTAAGAAAATTACCAAGTTACCCTTGATAAAATTCACTCTCAAAAATATATATAATATAATATATAATACGTATATTAAACCGGGTAAGTATGATCACCCGGGTCGTTTCCCCAACGACTAGTGAAATTGAAACACTTTTAATTTGGATTTGATTTGAATGAGCATTGGATGATTTTTATTATTCTAAAGCAACAATTATAAAAAAAAATTAAACAATTAAACTAATACGGGAAACAATTAAAACACGACAAATAAACAAGTAAACAAATTTTAATCCCTAAAAATGTAAACTAAAATTATAAACCTAAGATTGGACAAAAGAAAATTTTAGGAAAAAGAAAAACATTTTTTTGGCTTTTTGGATTAAAAGATATAATTTTTCTAAGATTTAAACTAATTAAAAATAATAAAACTCTTAAAAATAAAGTCCTAGAAATTTTATAAAAATTACACTAATTAAAGAAAATGTGCAGAAATAAAAGCCCTAATTTTTATCTTTTTATAAAAGTTTAATTAAACTAATTAAAACCTAACCCTAATTATTAATTAAAAACTAATTATAACTTAACTTAGGGGACGAAACTGTGTTAAAGACTTAAGGTCTAACGGGCGCTCAAAACACTTAACGGCAAGGATTAATGAAAATACAAACTAAAACAGAAATATTACAAAGAATGGTACCTGGGTCTACCCGACAACAAACTTAAGGTCCAATTATAAGCTCAAATTCTAAAAGTGCTTATCACTAAAAACTTAAAAGAGCAAAAGTTGTAAAGGAAGTAGTCAGGAAATAATTAATGAAAGCTATTGGGATGAAAATAAACAAGTTAAGCTCTATAGAGGTTATTTCTAAACTGACCTCAGAAAGTGGGGTTTAACCTTTGGTTTTAGAAATTAGCTATAAAAACTCAACAATGGGTTCAAAAATGTAAAGGAAAGAAGTTCTATTGAGCTTATGATGTGTTACTTAAAAAATGCAAGAAATCTAACCTAAAAATGCTTTTAGCTACTTGAACTAAGTATGATTAAGCAACTCTTTGAATTATGTAAAGTAGCACAAAAATCCAAATAAGTGAAGACTTTAAATAGCTTAAATTGCTCTAAATCTTTAAGGACTTATTAAACTACTTATAATCTATCTATATAAGCTGTAAAATCTAGACTCATAAGCTAAATTAACAAATTAAGAACCTGAAATTCCTAAGTACTGTTTTTGGCTTTTTAACTTTTTGACAGCAAAAATAAGCTATGAAATTAAGCTAGAAAATGAAATCTAAAACTTATTCTATATTAAGCTATAGCTAATCTTAGCCCTACTTGAATCTAGGATCCTAAATCCTATTCTTACTTAACTAAAAATTAAGCCAAAGGTGGCAGTACTAAAACTTGTGGATGCAGTACTAAACTTTTTAGTAGTAATGGTAGTGTAAGTATCAGCTTGTACAACCCTTTTTGTTTAGGTTACTGGTGCCTTTGCACAAATGTAAACCAAGAGTGCAGGTTTCCTAAGGGAAATCCTGCACTAAGACACACTCAAATTGAGTGTATAAACAAAGTTCAAGCAAGATCTAAGCCTTGGAGAGCTTAGATCAAATTTACACAGCCAAAAGTCTAGGACAAAATGCCCTGGTGTTAAAACAAAGAGAATAAGCCATAACTTTTGAAATTTTGAACTCTAACTTATAAAAAACTAAATGAAAACTAATCTTAAATGAAAACTCAGCTGACTCAAGCAAATTGCACGAGTAATGTTGACTTTTAGAGGTCAAACACACTTATGCCAAACACTCCTTTACTATTATGACAGTTTTGATTAGGCAACTAAATTGAAATCTAGTAAACAAGTGCTTAATACCAGACAATTAACAGATTAAAACTACTTTAATAAGCATGACTTAACAACTAGATAAGCAATAATCTAAGACTTAAGCTATTTTACTATATTTTTGGTTTTTTTTAGAGTTTTTTTTAAGACAAATATATGAAAGACTAAGATCTAAACTAATTTAATCAAAAACAGATAAGCAACTATGAATATTAAGCTAGTTAAGGCATAAATAAACACTAATAAGCAACTTTAATGAGCAAATAAGCAATAAGCAAGTATGTAGTGAAAACTTAAGCTAGAATTGAAAATGAACAAGAAATTTAGAAGTAAAACTTACTTTATCCTCTAGCTAAACAAGAGGTCCAATAAAGGCAGCTACAAGCTCTCCTAGCTTATGAATAAGCTAGGAGTTAAGTCCTTGAGAACCCTTCCATGGTGGTTCTCTCTTCCTAAAGCACAATAATCCACAAGTGTAAGTTAAGATGATTAAAGGTTTAGATATGATTAATTCTGAATTCAATAAGCTCTATTTCAGCTTATAGACTGAAAGAGCTTTAAATGAGCTTATTAGCTTATTGAGACAACTTGGCTTATTAAGAGAGCTTTTGAATAAAAAGAAAAGAGAGCTTATAAATGACTTAAACTAAATTTCATTAATGAAAGTTACTGATTACATTACTTGAAAAGGAAATTACAAAACATTTTAAGGAAAATTACATTTAAGAAAAATACGAAATTTAAGCTTAGACTAAAAATTACTAAAAACCTAGATGGTGTGTGTGTGAGAAGTGAGGCCTATTTATAGGTGCTGAAAGAAGCTTCTAGGATCTCTTGCCCTGCTCTCCAATCTTTCAATCTCAACCAATCATTTCTTCAATCATTTGAGCTTCTATTGTGGCCGTTGGATTGATTTGTGGACACCTGAAGATTGCCAGCATGTCATTCTTTGAATTATGGACAATTGTGTTTCTTTGTGAGTAGTTTAGTGTAAAATCTATCCTTTACTTGTGCTTCCTTAAAATCCACGTGAGCTTCTTTGATGGGGATTGGCCAATGGGAGGGTTTGGTGATGTAATTCTTTGCCATGTCAGTCCTTGTTACCCGAATTGTCCTTTGTAACTTCACGTTTCTATTTGCCCCTTGATGTAAATGGAGGGTGAATTGGGGAGAGATATGAAACAGTAATTGTTCATTCGCGCCCTTTTTAACTGCTTGGGTTTAAAACTGTATGCCACCCCCCCCCCCCCCCTTTGGGAAATAGCAATTCAGCCCTTGTCCTTTGTTTATTACATTTCTAGTTAAAAACAATCACTTTCGAAAATTGCAAAAACTGGCCCTTGACGTTGTTATAAAAGGAAATGGATTAGTATTTGGGCTTATGGTTATGGGCTTGGATCCGGGTAAGGCCCATTTGGGTTTTTAAGGCCCATTAAGAGGAGAGGAGATATTTTTGGACTTTGTTGACTTTCATTGACCATGATTGACTATCTTTGGCTGAGGCTTGATATTTCTGGCTTCGGCTTTGATCCTTTGGCTTCTTTTTGTACTCTTCAGATTCTCATGTCTGTGTTTGCTCGTTTTTTGACTGTTTTCTTGTGATTTCTGATATATCCGTACATGCACACACAAAACACAAATACAAGCATATTTTTCGCCATTTTTGGGTTCAATTGGGTTATTTTAAGTATAAATGGATATGTGTATTCTACACTTATCACTGACCTTACTGCTAACATGGCTGATTTGACACTTAATACTGCATCTAAAGAGATCAAAAAATCTTCAAATAAAGTGTCACAAACATATGTCATTAAGAAAAAGACAGAACCTAAGCATCTAACTTTCTAAAACTCATGTCCTGATAAGAATTTTCTTCCATTAACTGAGCAACTTCTTTTAACTCTGATGGAAGTAGTAAAAGGTATCAAGAATCAAATTCTGATCCCTTCAGACATTCTTCAATCAGTCTCTCAGGGCCAGTAGTTCAAAGGACCCAAAGCAAAAAGTCTGGCTTGGTCCTTGTAAAACACTGGGGGCTGATGACATCATCTCTCTGATGATTTCTACTTAAAACCTAAGTGTTCTACTTGTGGCTCAATCTCCCACACTACCAAGGAACACACAGAACAATTGCTATAAGGAAATCGGTAAACAAACTGAAAGGCCAATCTACATCTAAACACATACCTGTTAGAACTACTAGAATGCCCAAGACATTTATGTGTGTAAAATATGTGGGTCTAACAAAATGCACCAGATGACTGTGAATTTTTCAAATAATGGTAGGCAAAATAACTAAAATGACAACTTAGCAAAATACGAAATATATAAGCTATGCAAAAATAGAGGGGAAGCATAGCAGTTATAACATTAAACACTTAAGCCTTAAATGCGTCTACATGAAGGACCCCTAGGTTATAGTCTAGGCTTAACCACCTACTTCTCTATAACCATTGGCTCTGATACCAATCTATTACACCCCGCCAAGGCAGAAACGCAATGCGCGACGAGAAAGGGAATCATCACAACATAGTGGCGTCTATATAGAGAAACTAAATCATGCAAATAATACAAGGTATAGACATGCAGTGTCCTGAAAATACATAAACACATCAACAAAATCTAAAAGGCGTCTGACATTGAAATGAAGGAAGTTTATGCCAACACCATGACATTCAAACATTCATACATCCTAACAAAGCAAAACAATTAACATTCATCATCCAAAACAAATAACAAAATCTAGATAACTAAACTTCGCCAGCTGCCTATGGTCCATCTAGCCACTTTTCCTAACTTTAATCTCATCCTGCTGAGTACCTAAAAATGATGCTTATACGTCAACACAATTGTTGGTGAGAAACATTGGTTTTCAGACACACATTTCAATCAATTTCCAAAACAATTTAACTAATCACTGTGATTATAAAATAATACATTTGCATGACAATTATGCTAACTAACATACAAGCTAACATGCAATTCAATCCAATCAATCATTCAAACACCAAGCAGATGACCTCAATCGCTCTTGGATCATACCAAATCCTTTTTCTTACTAGCTCAGGCCATAGATACCCGCAAGTAATCCTCCTGACTCGGCAACATCTCAATATCACATCACATAACCAAATCTCTTTCCCTCTAGCTCAGGTCATGGATACCCGCAAGTAATCCACCTGACTAGGCAACATCTCAATATCACATCACAAAACATGTAGCATATAACGCATATCAGTCACATAATAGTCCATGCATTTACACTAACATATAATCACATCAATTTAAAACTCATTTCAACATTTGTATCATTTCCATCCAAAGTTTAAAACAATATAAAAAAGTGGGACTATGTAACTCACTTGAATGCTCAAAACGCAACTTTCAATTCCTATCACGCAACTATACAAATAAATAAACACGGTTACATGCGACCAAGCTAAAAGCTCTAGTCCATGGTAACTCATACAAATGGATGGATGTCTGCGGTTTTGAATTAACCAGCATGGTCACCCCATACCATTCCCAACCTTAACCATTCTCATTAACCCATTGACACTAGTTAACTACAATTTGTTCAAAAATGCAAAATTTTAGTGTATCTTTACTCTCTTAAAAACCTTGCTTGCTGACCTTCATAAATTATACCAAAAATTACCTAAGTTCATTTCTGAGGTTACTATCTACCTTGTGAATCCCAAGCTCCTATTACATGTGTATATCCCAAATAAAATCCAACTTCAAAACTGTCCCAATTCGGATCTGATTGCACACTAAAATGTATGGCCCTAATTACCCTCAACTTATACACACAATCAAAGCTATCCATTCTAGGTTCTTTAATACCTTTATAGAACTTAATCACAAATAGATTGTCTAACCTTAATTCCACTTATAAGTTAGGGTTTTACCTCTAAACATGACCTAATTCTGACCCGTATTTACTGTTTTGACAAAAACAATTGTAACTAATATTTAACCAACTTCCAAAACTCCAAATCATTCGAGGCTGGACTTTCTAGAAAATAGACTCTTTGAACTTAAATTTAGGCTTTTGAATCATATCAAAACACGTTTTAAACATCTAGATATCATCAGTTGAACACAGCCATAAATTTTGCTCAACTCTAAATCATGTTCTAACGCAAACCCTAACATACAACATGCATGATCATAACCCTAAACTAACCCTAATCATCATACCTTCGTTAAAGTTCATATATAATTTGTATTTTATGTAAATCCTAGATCCATCATATTAATTGTTACATGATTTAAAGAAAACTAAACAACTAGGGTTAATGAACATACCTAAACCTTGATTCTTGAACACTAAATCACCAACTTGCTCTTGATAAAAAAAAATTTCTTCTTTTGGGGGCTTTGACCGAACACACAGAGAGAGGGAGAGAAAAGTGATTTAGGGTTTTATGGTTTTGTATTTATAATCCTTAGAATCCTAATTATAGTCAAACTCTGTTTCCTTTTTTTCTTTTCTTTAAAACCGGCCGACTAACACCCCTTTATATATATATATTTTTATTAATTAACTAATTATCTTCATTACCTTAAGTTTTCATAAAAACCTAAGCTAATTTGGGTAAACCTTTTACATAAACGCAACTTACTTAACTTTCTAAAAATAACCTATTAAATAATTTCACAATATCACTTTCATCTACTATTATAGAAAAAGTCTACCCTAAATATCCAAATTTCACTCACTTCACTTATTTCTAGCATGACATATTTCCCAAAACTGCTTAACACAAACTCATCCAACTATTTACGTAGTAAAAAAACAAAAAAGACATTACATGCAATTTAAAACAACAAAAAAAACGCCTTCCATTTCATTATCACTATAAGTGAACAAATTGAATACTCATCACCAAACATAAATGCACTCAAAATGAGATGATCATACACCTCAAAACAATATCATGCACCTATGCAAACCACTTAGCACACATAGAATACACATAGCACACAAGAATCACACAAAATTAACTCTTAGCCATTTCTAAAGGTATCACTAACTTGATTAAATCACGGATGTTACACTCCCATCCTAAAAAACAGCCTTGTCCTCAAGGCCGAGGTTGCCACCATTGATGATAAATATACCCTACGGAGGAATCTTTTTAGCTGGACCAGGTTCATGCCGTCCCCGATCAAAAAGAACAAAGGTAGCATGATTATGGTATCTCCGCTCTCACAGTGGCTCAGGTTGTTCATATTGTAATAAGACAAAATATAAATTATTTATGTCCGAATATAGTTCGAGCTTAAGGGACGCACACTTAAAAATATATTAACGTTTAAAATATTAATGTAATATAATAATTAGTATTTTAACCATACAATTTGTTTAAAAGTTTAAACAAGATAAAATATTAGTTGTAATAGTTAAAGACTAATATGCAAAAACCAAGAAAAAGGAAAGAATTGGTTTTTTCCTACTCTTTCCCTTAAGTCGGTCAAAACCACATCCTCATGAAAGGTGGGGGACTTTGCTTGCAACCAATTTGAGAGTAGTATATAAGGAGTCCTTAGAGATCCTGAAGCTCATAACTTACAATCCCAAAATACCCTAATCTCTCTTGCTCTCTACTAGTCGACCGAACCAAAACCTTTTAAGGTTTCCGGTTTTCTTTTTCCCTCCTATTCGATCGAAAGCATACTCATAAAGGGTTTTAGTTTGGTTGTGGTTCGACCCTCAAGAACATGAAGGGTTACTTTTTAGTTGAATTCAATCTATGGCGATTCTTTTGTTTAAAACACAACTAGTAATTACATACACTTTAGTTTGCTAAGAATGTATTGTGTGTGTGAACTTAGAGGGATTATACTTTTGATCCTTGGTGGTTTAGCGTGGTGTTATACACACGCGTATATTGAAGATGGTGTAACGTTTATTGCTAAAGCAGTGTAACATTTCTTGCTAAAAGGTACACATCTTCAAAATTTCCCCCCCCCTTGTTAATTATAAGTTCTATACTTTTTGATCTTTCCGCTGCGTACACCGTGATAGTTAATTGGTTAAAATAGATTATAACCCTCGTGTTTTAGGTGTCATGTACGCGTCAATAAATTCACTAAGTATTTTTAGTATTGTACGCGTTTGCTTTTAATCGTAATCGTTAAGTTAAATCGCGTAAGCTAAAAATTATCGTTCAATGTAAACGGGCATCAAACAATTAAACGTTTACTTCAAACAAGTATTAAGTAATTATTTTGAGGATAATTATTAAACTTGTTCATTTTATTTTTTATTGGTTACGTAAATTGGTTACGTTTCGCGATAAATTACGTTTAGGCATTCCCGGAAACACCAAAACTTTTTTACGCTTCAACAAATACCCACAATTGTACCCAATACCCAAAATTCACAAAATATCATCATATTTATTCATATAGGGCCGGATATGAAGAGAAATATCTAAAAATTCTTGCAACTTGGTTTGTACATCCAACATCTAATAAAGGTTTATGTTTGTTTGACCAAGACTCCATGCTTTACTCCCTTTTGTCTTGAGACCTCCTATTGCACATTTGACTAGTCCTATATGATATATAATGCCTAAACTAGTTCAAGTAAACACACACTTTCCATTTTATAAGGTGAAAACACAAAAATCCTCTCTTTTGCTCACTCCTTACCCACCGCAACACTTAAACAACATACAAAATCCATACAAAATTACCTATAATATTTACATACATTCCTTCAATATATCTAAGATGTCCTAAGGTATTTACAAGGATTGGTTAAGCCTTTACAAGTGTTGAAACAAGAAAGTGTAAGATTAGGGTTTTGGTTTGGATTAGGGTTTTCTATGTGTGGAAGCTAGGGTTTTGTTGCTAAACAAGGGTTAAGCTTTTGGTTTCTCATCATCATACATCACTATAAGGTTATCTAAAAGCTCTTATCTTTTCATAATTATTATTTTATGTGTATATTAGTTCTAAATAGCAAAATCACTATTAGGATACTTTTAAACAAGTAAAACATATTTTTACTTGTGATTACGATTTTGTACACTTATTCATGTGTTATGTGGTTGTAAATATGATGGAATGATGGAAATATAAGCATGGGTATCATGTTTGTTTAAGTGTAAAAAAGGTATAAAGATATAAACTTGTGACAAAAGTTTACTTAAATAATAGTTTATGATTTAAAAGGTAGTAAAGAAGCTTTTACCATAGACTCTTGGACATATGATGGAATAATGGACATTATTATATGTAAGACATAGGGTATAAGATATGGCAAAGTACTTGTAACAATATTATTAAGCTAATTTTAAGTTATACGCTAATTAAACGCGTTTATAAAATAAATTTTATAAAAACCAATTACTATTCACATCTATTAAAAAAATAAACATATTTTTAATAGCAAGTATATAATTTTAGGATTTCAAAACATTTTGAATCATAATTTTTTGATTAATAACGAAGGAGTTATGAATTACGCGAGTTTACGATAATAATACTTTTATAAAAATAATTTTATAAAAAGTTACTGTTCATCAGGGACTTTATTTTTGGAAAAACATCATAAATAAATAGGACTTTCAATTTTGAGAACTTGCTCGAAAGAATCACAAAGAACGGAGCTAAAACGAATAAAATACGACGTTTACGATAATTAAAGTTTATAAAAGTAATTTTATAAACTATGAACAGTAAAAGTTACTATTCATCAGCAAACCCAAACTTATAAAATGTGACATTTTTGATACATCTTTCAATTATGAAGACGTGCTCGAAGGAATTGCTAAAATCGGGATTAAAACAAATAAGTTATTACGTTTACGAGTTTACGACAATTTAAAATTTATAAAAATAAATTTATAAAACATCATGAACAGTAAAAGTACTGTTCATTAGAAGGTCTTAAAATATAAAAATGTTATATTTTTATATATCATCTTAATATGAAGACGTGGACGTAAGAAACGCGTGAAGCGGATTTAAAGCGGGAAAGTTGCGCTATATTTACTAAAACGATAATTATAAACGTTTTTACCTTATAACCATGATTTCTAAATTACAAATAGATGGTGATGAGCTATATATGATTATATGTGGTGTTAGCTATTCATAGTACTTAGTACTTATACGACCTATAATTATTTAGGTTGCGTTCGGCGTATTTGTGACGCATTTTCAGTTGTGATTTATAATATCGATTCACCCACTCGAGGTGAGTTCATAGCCCCAAGTTTTTACAATTATATTGATTTACAAGTTTTGAGGTAAGAAACATGCTTTGTTTTATAATTGAACGCAAGTGGACATTTTATATATTGATTACGTTTTGCCTAAGTAGCTTGAACCCAATATGCCCGGTATCATGAACTCTTATTCTACCCAGAAGGAAAGTCAAAATTGTAACAAAAACACTTATTTTATTTTTGAAAATTTTAA
>BQNB010068456.1:0-33840 GCA_026074375.1 Tanacetum coccineum | reverse complement strand
ATTCCGTGGGAAATCCGTGGATAAGGGCCCTTACCCACGAGATTTCCCACGGATTTTACCGTGGGAAAAACCAGTTTGTGTAGTAGTGACCCTAAGCCTACAAACAGGCTTGGGACAACTAACCTAATCTATTATCTAAGATTTTTTAGATTGAAAATGACAATTACCTTTTTAATCGTGTATAGCTCATGTCCACTTAAAATTTTGATGTAAAGGATAGCTAATTGGATTTATATCAAAACAACGTTTACAATAAGATGGCGGGCAAACGAGCAACAAGCTGCGCCGCAACCCCTTTTTGGATGGCAAAACCAATCCTACTAAAAATAAAGTTTTGTGTCTTAGGGGTCGAAAAATTACTTTGCACAACCCGTTGAACCCTATTCAAAAACTCCTCTGCTTCCGGTGCTAGGAAACCAAATGTATCAAAAGCAAAAGGGATAAACACGTGTTGATTCTCTAAACAAGCTTTCTCGTGTTTAGCAACTTTGCTCGATTCCGCTTTCAACGCAGCTTGTCCTGCAACAAATCCATTGTCCCTGAGCCCAACAAGAGGGGACACTCCAGTAAGATCCACACAAGCATGTTTCCCCCCGGCCCACCCAAACACAAGTATATCAGCTGGCCGTAAGGTAGACCTCCCTTCGAGTGGATCTGTCAGAAAGTTCACGGGGGCCTCCTTTCTAGAAGAAATTCCAGCTCGTTTAAGAACATCATACAGAACATCCCTAACCAAATCATGCCTATATTTGAAACCAGGTAACTCCTTGCAATGGACCGCATGCTCACCAAAAGAATCCAAACAAACCTTGCGGCAAACTGGGCAAGGCTCATCAACCGGAAACAGAGGGATCATTAGCCGGTACTTAAGGATAGTCCGGTACTCCAGAGCCGACATATGTTGGCCTAGTCCTTCAATGGGGATAACGGTCAAGAAATTCTGAGCACGGGGAGCTCGGAGACATTCAACTACTGCTTTTTGGCGAGGGGATAAATCAAAGCTCACTCCCAAACTCTTGACAATTTCACTAAATAGGGCACACGCCAAAACATTCTGGGCTTTGGGGGGGCGGTGTCCTTGTTAGAGAAACCGCTAAGATCGAATTCAGGGAGGGACATGCGCACACGATCCAATGCATATCCATAGTCAGAATCAGCCCCATCAATACCACATCCCTGAAGAATGTGGTCCTGCAAACTCCAAGATTGCGCCCTCGAGGCCACAAAAGCATAAGTAGATACATCCTCAGCCGAACATAAACCCAACCCACCAAACCGAATTGGAAGTGATGCTAGCCTCCATTGGAAATCCCCAAAAAAAGGACCCCCACAAACCACAATAGCCTCTATCGCCCTCCTAAGGCCATTGTCAAAAATAGAAACGGCTTCCCCTATATACATAGGTTGGCACGTTCTGAGACCAAACAACAGCTTTGCGACGCCCATGCATGAGCGGAGCAAAAGGAGCTCGGATTGAGGGTCCCGTAGACTTGGGAGAAGACTCATTAGTTCCACAGCACGAGATGCCCTTTTCACAGCCAAACTACTAATAAATTATATATGAGTTTTTTCTAACATGTGCCCTAAAGGCACATGATAAGGTGAGGACCAGAGCTTATGTGTCACAGCCTGATTGGTCAGCAGATATTATTATTAATCATTATGTACTACAAATATTAAAATGTGCAACTTGCCTTTCTATATCAGTTATCATGATTGATATATTTGTGAGTGACTTGAGGGACATTTTTTCAAGTTTGAACAAGTTTGTTGCGGTAGAATAGATTAATATATACCAAATCCCATGTCTTCAAACCAGACTTACATTTTCACACAACAAGCACGATTACCCGCGCGTTGCTGCGGGCCGTTAATTTTTCGCGCGTTGTTGCGAGGCATTATTATTTTTTTATTTTGCGTGGGTTTATTTTGTCGGCCTTATGTTAATAATTTGTTTTTAAGATCCTTTTGCAACTTGCTTAATATTACTTGTTCTTTCTTTTATTACATTAGCCGTATATTTAATTTGCTATGGTATAGCTTGTTGCCAATAATTACTCATCAGCCGCATATTCAGTTCTTCTTTGCTTGCCAGCTTTAGTTTTAATCCCGTGCACGCACGGGTTTTTACATTATGTTTTTTTAAATATATATATAATTTTTATTATTTCTGTTTTATAAGTTATGAAAGTTTAAAGGGTTATTTGTTTTTTTTTAAGTTATAATAAAATTTGTAAATTTATAAATTTACACTTAACTCTGTATAATTTATTTAAAATTAAACCACTAAAGTTTTATTAATTACCTCATCTTTTTTTCAAGTTTTTGTTTTTATAAATTTGACACATATATTTTTATGTGTTTTTTTCTCCATTAGATTTCTCCACCAAAATAATGCCAATTTTGGAAGTATTTAAGCTTTTTAATTAAACATATATTCAAAAATAATAAAAAATTAGAAGCATCATACCTAATAAGGAAAGATTCTTTTTTTTGAAATGCAAAAGTCTCCACTTTTCGTTTTCCTTTATTAAGTAAAATATCAGCCGCATATTACATAGCCTTTATTATTCTTAATTTTCTTTCGCTGCCTACCTTGCCGCATTCCAAAACAAAACAAAAACATTATGTCAAGCCCACCTTTTGTGCCATACTAATATCCAATTGCTAGTCCAGGCCAGTTATCCACCAAGCAAATGTTTTTGTACCATTATACCAGGCTCAAGCTCCAGGCCCAGTCCACCAACCGGTTGCACCATTGCCATATTTTGAGACGCCCACGATACCAGTTGCTAATATTTTTCAAGCCTCCACATGCATTTCATACCATGACTCTTCAAAATCCAAACTGGAATATGGACACGGGAGCATCATCTCATTTGGCGGACAATACAAGTATACTCACATCTTGTAGCAATTCAAGCATTTATCCATCTGTATTTGTTGGCAATGGTCACTCTATTCCTGTCACTCATACTGGACATAGCTTTTTGCATACATCTTCTAAGCCTCTTCATCTTAATCATATTCTTGTCACACCTCATATAATTAAGAATTTAATTTCAGTTCGTCAATTTACTCGTGACAATGATGTTTCTGTTGAATTTGATGCTTATGGTTTTTCGGTAAAGGATTACCAGACCGGACGGATTCTTCTTCGTTGTGATAGTACGGGAGACCTTTACCCGGTCACTCAGCAACCTTCGTCTCAAAATCCAGTAGTATTGCTTTCATTTAGTTCCACTACATGGCACAGACGCCTGGGTCATCCTGGAGACGATGTGCTACGTCGTTTAGAGTCAGGAAATCTAATTTCATGTCATAAACCAAAGTTGCCTACTTTGTGTCATGCATGTCAATTAGGTAAACATGCTAAGCTTCCGTTTTATAATTCCAAATCTTTGGTTGATTCTGTGTTTGAAATCATTCACTCGGATATATGGACATCACCAATTCCAAGTGAAAGTGGAATTAAATATTATGCTATATTCTTAGATCATTTTTCACACTTTGTTTGGGTCTACCCTTTGCATAAAAAATCTGATTTGTTTGATAATTTTGTCGCATTTCGTGCTTACGTGAATAGACAATTTAATGTCGACATCAAGGCCTTGCAGTGTGACCATGGTGGCGAATATGACAACACCCGTTTCCATGAACTTTTCCGCCAAAATGGCATACAATTTCGGTTTTCTTGCCCTCGTACTTCGCAACAGAATGGCAAATCCGAGCGTATGCTTCGCACCATTAATAACCTTATCCGTACATTACTCTTTCAAGCTCACATACCTCCATCTTACTGGGTGGAAGCTCTTAATATGGCTGCTCACCTTTTAAATATATTACCTTCTACCGCCATTAATAATGAAATACCATTCACCAAACTCTATAACCAAACCCCCACATATGAACATTTGCGTGTCTTTGGATGTCTTTGCTATCCTCACGTTGATGTTTCACATAAACTAGAACCACGTTCCACACCTTGCATCTTTCTTGGTTACCCCGCCAATCATCGTGGTTATCGGTGTCTCGACTTAGCCTCCAATAAAATTATTATTTCGAGACATGTGCGGTTTGATGAAGACGTTTTTCCGTTTGGAAATGTTACGTCTTCTAATAAACCAACATATGATTTCCTTTTACCACCTATACAAACTACAACCAATGTTCCCACGACTGAACCATTTGTCCAACACATGGATGAACCAAACAACCCAATTACGCCCCATCCTACAACCCCTCCAACCAGTCCACCACAACCAGATACCCCTCCATCTCATAGCTCAACACCAATCCCAACTTCGGCCCAAACACAATCACATGCCCAAACGGTAGATAGCCATACTCCAATTCCCATAAATAATTCATCACAAACCATGCCTACCCATCCCATGGTCACTCGCGCTAAAGCTGGCATTTTTAAACCGCTTGAACGTATGAATTGTCATGTTACCACTACTTCACCGCTTCCTCGCTCTCATGTTCATGCTCTTCGTGACCCTAACTGGAAAGAAGCTATGTTAGATGAATATAATGCTTTAATTACTAACGGAACGTGGGTTCTTGTACCCCGTCCAACTAACGTTAATGTGGTTCGTTCGATGTGGCTTTTCAAACATAAATTTAATGCAGATGGCTCATTAAGCAGGTATAAGGCACGTCTTGTTGCAAACGGTCGCAGTCAACAGCAGGGTATTGATTGTGATGAGACATTTAGTCCGGTGGTTAAACCGGCTACCATTCGTACTGTTTTGAGTCTTGCAGTTTCTCGTGACTGGCCCATTCATCAGCTTGATGT
Source organism: Tanacetum coccineum (assembly GCA_026074375.1). Classification (NCBI taxonomy): domain Eukaryota; kingdom Viridiplantae; phylum Streptophyta; class Magnoliopsida; order Asterales; family Asteraceae; genus Tanacetum; species Tanacetum coccineum. The sequence goes on along the minus strand of BQNB010068456.1, from coordinate 29,039 downwards.
AAAGAATGCTTTTCTTCATGGTCACTTATCTGAGACTGTTTATATGCATCAACCTCCTGGGTTTGTTGATCCTAACAAACCTAATTATGTTTGTCATCTGCAGCGATCTTTGTATGGGCTTAAGCAAGCCCCGCGTGCTTGGTTTCAGCGCTTTGCTAGTTATGCTACACGAGTCGGTTTTCAGCATAGTAAAACTGACTCCTCTTTATTTGTCTTTCATCGAGGATCTGACATTGCTTATTTGTTGCTTTATGTGGATGACATTATTCTTACATCATCATCCTTAGCATTTTTATAGCGGATCATTGCTTCCCTCCACAGTGAGTTTGCTATGAAGGATCTTGGTTCACTCAATTATTTTCTTAGTATTTCTGCTCAGCGATCGGCATCTGGCTTGATTTTGTCTCAATCAAAATTTGCAGAGGAAATTCTTGAGCAAGCTCATATGCAAAATTGTAACCCGTGCCGAACCCCTATCGATACAGAGTCCAAGCTTGGTTCGGATGGTGACCCTGTCAGCGACCCAACCTTATATCGCAGCCTTGCTGGTGCTCTTCAGTATCTTACCTTTACGCGCCCAGGCTTATCTTATGCTGTCAAGCAGGTTTGTCTTTATACGCATGACCCTCGTGATCCGCACTTTACTGCTTTGAAGCGTATTCTTTGCTATGTTCGTGGTACCCTTGATTATGGTCTGCATCTTCATGTATCATCTACTACTCAGCTTAGTGCGTATACTGATGCTGATTGGGCTGGCTGCCCTGTTACTCGTCGGTCCACATCCGGGTATTGTGTGTTTCTTGGCGACAATCTTTTATCATGGTCTGCGAAACGTCAGGTTACCTTGTCTTATTCTAGTGCTGAAGCTGAATATCAAGGTGTTGCTAATGTTGTTGCTGAGACTGCTTGGATCCGTAATTTGCTATGTGAGCTTCATACTTCTTATTTACTGCTACCTTAGTCTATTGTGACAATGTTAGTGCTGTCTATATGTCTGCAAATCCAGTTCAACATCAACATACGAAACACATTGAGATCGACATTCATTTTGTTCGTGACTTTGTTGCTTCAGGACAAGTTTATGTTCTTCATGTCCCTTCAAGATTCCAGTATGCAGATATTTTTACTAAGGGCCTACCCACTGCTTTATTTATTGAGTTTCGCTCTAGCCTGAACGTCCAAAGATCTCTCGCTCAAACTGAGGGGGAGTATTAGCCTATATTAGTCAACACATATTTTTAGATGATTAGATAATGATTATTAGGTTGATTGGATAATCATTAGCTGTCTAGTCATCAGTAGCTGTATTGTGGTCATTAGGCTCCAGCCTATCTATTTGTATCTATATATATCCTGTATATTTGAGAGGCATAATCAAGCAAATCAATTAGCCTTCCAATGTGAGTTTTACCAATCCTATCATACCTATATCATTATTATTATAGTTTTCATCGTCTTTCTTTTTACCTGGCTTCATGTATCCTTTATCCTAAAGAATTTGTTCCAATCCATGTGTTAAGTGTTTAAGGTCCTTGCATGTTCGTGTTTATAAGTTAAGATGTCGCCTATTGATTGTAGATCTTGACGATTACAATCCTACACTTGATTATAAAGGTGAAACGAAGAAAGTTCTTGAAATCATATGCCCATGGCCAAGAAAGTCTCTAAAGAAGATGTGTGGAGGTAACCTTCCATGTTCTACATAACTTACTAATTTCGATATCGAGACATTATTGTTATTAATAATATTATTATGTTGCTTTAAAAATACAGGTATCATTAAAAATACCAAGTATTACGTTCCTCGGACTGTGTATGTGTCGAAAACTGATTATAACACAAGTAGACATATATCAAATCAGTCAATACTCGTCGGTTGAGAGTTTGGAGTTGGTCACAATGAAGAAAGAAGTATGCCATGATCGAAAAAATAGGAGATGATGAAAGTTGTGACCAAATATATACAGATTAAAGAAGAAAATGGAGAAGGTCAAAGACAAGATAAACTAACAACAATTCATCTAAAATGCTTACCTGTAAGTTCTTATATTTCACACAAATATGGACTAAAGAGAGAAAGCTAGAGAAAGAGAGATGGAAGGGAGAAACATATGAAAAACACACTAAATGTGTATGTAAAAATGATTCAACCAACACCCTCTCCATGTGTGGAGAGGGCTTTTATACAAAGGATAAACCGGGATTTCCATGGACTTTCTATGCTTTGGCCCGGTTAGCTTACTAAATAATACATAAGATTGTCTAACTATTACAAAGGCTCGTGAGATCGATAATGATCGTCACTTCACTAAAAATTGAATTCCTAACAATCTCCCCCTAAGGGGTGATCATAAAGATCTTTCCTAGTGACCTTGATCATTAATTGTTGAAGCTTCTTGTCTTGATCTTGAGTCTTTTTTGTGTAATAGTTGATCTTTTATCTTGCATCTTTATGTAGTGATCTTTGACTTGTGGCTTGAACTTGTTTCTTTAAGATTGTCATTGTATGTGATCTTGAGCTTTCTTGAGATCATCAGCCAACATTAAATATCTATTATCATCATCTTGTGATCTTTCTCCATCTTGTGTGCTAGTGACTTTCGGAACGACATGCTCATACTTGTTGCAATCTTGAAAGATTGACTTTATATTCGTACTTCTTCATTAATACTTAACTTCATCTCTTTGACATACTGAAGAAGAAGTTGATATCATAGTTTAATTCTTCATCAGTACATAACTTTATATCTTTGACATACTCATTGAGCCTTGAGTATAAGCATGTGGCTATGAACTTGACTCTGCTAGAACAAGGTATCTGCATCTCCATCTTTATGTAATCCTGAAATAAAATAGTTAACAATAAAGCTTGGTAACGAATATGGCTTTGTCATTCGTCAGAGTTCGGTTGCATTAACCTTCGGTTCCGTGAGGACCATTTTATAGTATAAATATTGTACCTCTGATCATGTAGATTCATTATAAGAACCTCCTTGACAGGGTTTCCAGCTCAAAGTGTTAGATCCTCTAACGCAGATGCATTAGATTCACTGTACTTGATAGTATCTCTTTACCGGACACCTCAAAGCGGCTAGAGATTGCCAAAAGAGCTATGTTGGCAATATGCGTAAACATTTAGAGTTGAAGTTGGTGAAAAAGTGATGTTGGAAGTGTCGTCTTGGAAAGATGTAGTGCATTTTGGAAAGAAAGAAATATTAGCACCAAGATATGTGGGACCATTTGAGATCATTAAAGGGATCGGTCCTATGGCTTATTGATTAAGATTGTCTCAATAATTTAGTAGCGTATTTGATGTATTTCAAATTTAAAGAAGTATTTAGCGAATACAAATCTGCATGTGCATTTAGAAGAAAGTAAGGTAGACAAAACTCTTCATTTTTTTAAAGAACCTGTTGAGATTATCGATCGTGAGGTTAAAAGTTTGAAGCATAGTAGGATTTCGATAGTTAAGTCCATTGGAACTCGAAGCGAGGTCAAGAGGATTTCATAAAAACTAAGTATCCACACTTGCTCGTTGAGACAACAATCGATTGGAAGGTACTAAGTAAAGTTGGACAACATAGGGGTTACTACTGGCATAAACTTTTAGTGTAACACACTGAATTATCTAGGATGGTTTGGTTAATGTTAAATTTTGAATAACGACTCATAACTTAGTTCCAAGACAGTTCTTATTTGATGAGTTGCGGGGTTAGGTTATGAATGACGTTGTTACACAACTTAAGGTTTTTGACGAGTTTCCTCGAAGACGGGTGATGTTCATGAAGTTGGATGTTCATTTTTGCTTAGAGTTGTTATACTGCTATTTGTACCCTTATATGGGCAAGCGAAGTTGTAAGCAGTGGGTTTCCGATCGTGAAAGTTAGATGAGATTCAAAGCGTGGCCCTAAGTTCACATGGGAACGCGAGGACCATATGAAATTTAGGTATCCCCAGTATCCATCCCCAACTGTTTTGTTAGCTAATACTGCACTACTCTAACTACTCTTGATGTGAATCTAGTAGTTAAATCTCGGGACGAGATTTTCCTAAGGAGGAGATATTGTGACAACTGTGCTTTGAGCAAGTTAGTCAATCAATGATGTTAGTAATTTGACTTGAGCAATCAATTATGGTGCTATATAATTATGTTTTAATATGTGATCTTAAAGTGAGTTGGCTAATTTGAGTTTGGAGCTAACCCAATCCATAAAAGCGTGATCGTACCATTGTGATTGAGTTATGGTTGTATAATGGGCATTTTCCATTTTGTTCACATTTTAAGTGCAATGAAAATGATAAGTATAATTTTAATGGTGTACGGTATTAAAAAGTATATGTATAAATAAAAACAAACGTATTTATAAAATCTTAAAGTGTTAGTAGTTTTAGTAAAATTTAAAAAGTTTAAGTTTAGAAAATATAAAAATTAAGAACTCATAGTTTTTAAATTAAGATGGGGCATCAAATAAAATTAGAAAATGAAATTTATTTCTTAGGTCCATTTAATCAAGATTTTTAAAATTTTAAAAAGGTTTTGAAAGGAACACAAAAAAACGGGTTAAAATATTAATAAACAAAAGAAAAAAAACCCAACACATCACACACACATTCATCCATCATTACCCCCAAGAACCTTCCTCTTTTAAATGATACCCCACCACCCACAACCCTACATACCGTACTCTCCCTTTCTATAAAAACAAAACCGAAATTATACAAACAAACCTACCTTGAAAAACCGATGCCACATACCACCCCACACGCGCGCAAAAAACACCCCCCCCACCACCCACCACCCACACAACATACACCCCAAACCCCAACCACCACCCCCCCACCCGCCCACCCCCTTTTATTAAACAAAATCCTAAACCCGCCTCCCCCCCCCTCCCCCACCCAAACAACACTCTATTCCAAGACCAACGGACCAACACCCCCCCAAAAAACCCGCCACACCCACCCCCCCCACCCCGACCCAAACAAAAAAATACCCCCCTTAACGCACGACGACGCAGCACACCACAGAATATAAACACACGCATCCGATGGATCTTAGGACCACCCCACCCGGGAAAAACGGTAAGAACTTCAATACCAATCAAATAACGCAACTTATTTACAAATTTAAAGACACAAATCCATTGCTGAAAAAGGGCATTCAAATCTCTGACACTTAAATATGGAAATACAAATACTAAGAGTTACGAGAAGAACAAAAAGGATATATGGTAGTAATTCAGGTAAGGGGTGCTTTGCTAAGATCGCGTTAATATATGATTTAAGGTTTTGGCAGATTTAAGGGCTATGTTCAAACGTGTAGATATCATAATGATAAAAAACGCTTTTCTTATGAATCTTATGTCATTTAATAAGCTCAGAGAGTCTAGTTTCCAAAAAGTCAGGTCCCAAAGGTTTAAAAGGTCGGGAAGTTAGTTTAAATACAATTTTCCTTCCCCCGCCTAAGAAAAGAAGTAGTATTCAAAACAGAGTAAATTCGGGTCTATTTAGGTTCTGATTTTTCGGGGAGAAAAACCCATACTTAAATTTTCGTTGTCGAATTAGGATAGAGAGGAGACCAAAAAAACAAATGGGTCATATTTTAAAGGTGTCTAATAACTAACTCACTCCAGTTTGAAGGGCTAAAGCTAAAAAACATTCTAAGTATTTTTAAAAGTGAGACGTTCAAAAAACCTTTTGGTTGTGTGCGCGTTCATAACCGAACTGAGTACATTAGTGGTGGTGAATTTTTATAAATTACTTCCAACTAATATTATTTTTCTAAAAAATCACAGTATCTCATAACTCATTGGGGAGCTATAGGATGTAAAGATAACCATCAACTAGGTGTTTTAGTATCTTCTGATTTTTGTTTCGTACTTGTTTATTGGATTCTTCTTGAATGCTGTTTGATTTCTTAGGTTTATGAGGCATGTTAAGTCTATGTGTTAATGAGACCCTTTTTCATTAATGTAAGATTTCTTTGTTTTCGGTATTGTCATGACACATCGTGTCTTTTATATTTAGTTATGCATGTATGATTCTCTATTGTTGACAACCTATTGGTGTGATGATATCCATGAAGTTACCCTCGTGTTTCCGCTATGGCGAGGTGTTACAGGTAAGATAACTAAAGGAACACCACAAGACTATTCCGATAAAGGTCAGATCAAGATATAGGATCACCATACATCGGATCACACCATCAGCTCCTATAAGCTTTAGACTTAGTATCAATAGGGGCCGACGTTTGGAAATTAACAAATTAACCAATGAAGCTTTTCCCCCTCAAGAAAGAATCTCTCAACACAAGCATAACTTGCGCTGAGATAAAAACATCCCTGAAGAATCACGCGTAACAAAAATACCCAAAAAGTAGTTAAGCGAACCGAGATCTGTCATAGAAAACTCCTGATGTAGAGACCTAATAAGTTGTTGTAACAAAGTCTCAAATAAAGCAGTGAGAACAATATCGACGTCAACAGTACAACAATAGTAAAATAAGGGCCCAAAAAGCATATGTCCCTTGTCTGTAGTAAAATAAATAAAATTGACGAGTCCACATGACAATTATTCCACAAACAAAACCTACCAACGAGTAATTTAAGATGCAAAACAGACGCTGAAAAACCAAGCCCCGAAGCCGGGCCCGTGTCCCAGCAACCTACCGCGTCCGCCCCCCAACCCCAACCTGTAATACCACACCCAACCCCCCACACAACAAAGAAACCCCACCCCAACCCCCACCCCCCCCCCTCCCACCCCCCCACCCCCAACCCAACCAAACCCCAACAAACCCCCCTCCCACCGCCCCGCACCCCCCCCCCCGCCCCACCCCCCCCCCCCCCCACCCTCCCCCCACCACATACCCCCCCCCCCCCTCCCCCCACCAACACACCCCCACCCACACCAACCCCCCCCCCCCACCCCAACCAAACCCCCCCCCCAAACAACACCAACCCCCGCCACCAAACCCCCCCCGACCCCACAGCCCCCACCCCCCCCCCCACACCCACCACCCCCAACCCCACAAACCCCCCCCACACCCCCCCCCACCCCCCACCCCACACCCCACCGCACCACACCTACCCCCCCCCACACCACCCAACACCCAAAACCCACAAACCCCACCGACCACCCACCCCCCCCACCAACCACCCCCACCCCAACACCCCCCCACACAACCCCCACTTTTTATAAACATAGTAATTTATTTAAAGCTTAAATTGTGTGTCGTAAACCTATGACTCTCACCAACCGTTGTGTTGATGTTTTTAAGCATCATTTTTAGGTGAGCATGTTGAGGGTTTTGAAGCTAAAAGTGGCTAGAGAGACCTTAGGATTGCATATGGAGTCTATCTTCTAATTTTTGTTTCATACTTATTTATTGGATTCTTCTTGAATGCTGTTTGATTTCTTAGGTTTATGAGGCATGTTAAGTCTATGTGTTAATGAGACCCTTTTTCATTAATGTAAGATTTCTTTGTTTTCGGTATTGTCATGACACATCGTGTCTTTTATATTTAGTTATGCATGTAGTGATTCTCTATTGTTGACACCATTGTGTTGTGATGATATCCATGAAGTTACGCCTCGTGTTTCCGCCTTGGCGAGGTGTGACAGGTAAGATACTAAAGAGAACCCACAAGACTCCGATATAAGGTCAGATCAGATATTGGATCACCATCATCGGATCACCATCATCTCCTAGCTTAGACTTAGTATCAACAGGGGTCCGACTGGAATTACAATTAACCATATGAGCTTTCTCAAGAATCTCAACAGCATACTTGCGCTGAGATAAAAACATCCCTGAAGAATCACACGTAACAAAAATACCCAAAAAGTAGTTAAGCGAACCGAGATCTGTCATAGAAAACTCCTGATGTAGAGACCTAATAAGTTGTTGTAACAAAGTCTCAAATAAAGCAGTGAGAACAATATCGTCAACAAACAATAGTAAATAAGCAGCATATGTCCCTTGTCTGTAAATAAATAATGACGAGTCACATTGACAATGATGAAACCCAACACGAGTAATGTAAGATGCAAATCGCTGAAACCAAGCCCGAGAGGCCTGCTTAAGCCCATAAAAATACTGTTGTAACAAACATAGTCAGGATGTGTAGAATCCCGAATTCCATCACCATGTAAGAAGGCATTCTTGACATCAAGCTGATGAACTGGCCAATTTTGAGAAATAGCCAAACAAAAAACATTCTGAATAGTCCCCGGTTTGACAACCGGACTAAATGTATCATCAACATCAATACCCACTACCTGTGTACTACCATTCACAACAGGACGAGCTTTGTAGCGACTAAGAGTCCCATCTGCTAAATATTTATGACGAAATAACCACATACAAAGCACAATATTCGTATCAGCGGGTCAAGGCACTAGGGTCCAAGTGTTATTTTTAATAAGTGCATTATATTCATCAGTCATGGCATTTTGCCAATTTGGGTTATTAAACGCATCAGTGTATGATTTTGGTAAAGTAGAAACAGAGGACACATAAAGACTCAGACGCTGAGTGGGACGAATAGTCCCGACACAAAAACGTGTGACCATGAGGTGAACCGAAACTGGGTTTGGGTTAATTTTTTGTGAATTTTGGGCTGTTGGTGAGTTTTGGGCCGTAGGTGAAGATTGGGCCATAGGTGTAGTATGGGCCGCAAGTGGAGACTGGGCCGTAGGTGAGTTTTGGGCTTCAGGAGTTATGGTTTGATGTTGGGCCGTCGTGTTCAGAAGGGTTGGTGCAATATTAAGTGGAGTATTATTAGTTAAGGGTGTTGTTGTTTCATTTGGCGAAAAATTAGGTTGAGTAACGGGAGCGGAACGAAAGGTTTGAGTAATAAGATCGGGTGAGTCATCCAATTTAATCGTGTCATATGGAAATACCATTCCATCAAAAGTAACATGACGGGAGATAATTATTTTATTGGTGTTTAAGTCTAAACAACGATACCCATGCTGATTGGAGGCGTGTCTAAAAAAGATTAACTATGTGGCACGGGGTTCAAGCTTGTGTGTAGGGTAAAGGTGAAGGTAACATAAACACACAAAGGTACGTAAAAGGATGTAGTCTGGGTTTATACCAAACAAACGCGTATAATGTATTTCATTATCAATACCAGTTGTAGGTAGAATATTAAGTAAATGAACGGCCATGTTGAGTGCTTCAACCCAAAAGGTGGGTGGAAGTTTAGCTTGAAAAAATAAAGTCCTAATGAGATTGTTTATGGTACTTATCATTCTTTTTGACTTACCATTTTGTTAAGAAGTTTTGGGACATGAAAACCGGAACTGAATTCTCTTCTCGAACTAATTTTCTTTCTCATCCTAGTTTTATCTCATTCAAATAAAAAGGTAGGTTTTACATTAATTTTTGTATTAACACACACTTTGTGTCAAGTGTGTGTTTTATGTTTTTAAGATTTTATATAATTAATGTTTTAGCTTAATCTTTTTTGTCTTTAACTTAATTATTGCTTAATATTAGCGTATTTCAAATAAAGTTTGAATCTTTACCATTTTTAGTGTTCTAACCATTTAAAGTTTTAATCTTTTTCATTTAAATCATCTTTTTAGTCATTTAATCTTATAAAGTTTGCATCTTTTTAGACTAATCATCATTTTTAACATGTCTTTTAATAGTTTTAAAAATCATTTTTTTATAAAAGTAGTAATTTTTATCTTATAAAAATATCCACAAATATCTATTAGATTAGTTGATGGTGGTTATGGAGCAAACTAAAAGATGGTTATGGGTATTGAACTTTTAGATTGGGTATTATGGTGTGATCTAGAGTTCATATTTTTCGTGATTGTCAAATTGGTGACTTCTAATCCTTTGTCTTTTATCTTTCTTTTTATTATTAAGCATGATTGGTTCTATTATTAGTTTTATCATTATGTTGGTTATTATGTGTAGTTTAGAGTAGATTTATTGATGCTAGTTTAGACGATGTTTACCTTTAGTTTAGCTGATTAATATTGTTGCGTTTTAGGATTGTTAGGTTAGATAAAGCTTTGACCTTTAAGAATTGAATATGATAAGATTGTGTGATTTGAGGTGGTTAGTTTTGGAGAACTTCACGCTAGCTTTTCAATTAGCATTAGGGTTAGATGAATGAGACCTTGGAGTCTAGCCATTTAAGATATTCAATCGTCGAATGCATTATTTAGCTTGCAATTTTAGGATATGGCATATAGCTATTAGGAATCAGTTTTGGACAACTTCAGATTGGTTTCTTAGGTAGTTATCGTGTCGGACAAAATGAGACCTCTGAGTTTAACCTTGTCATTTTTCGTCAAACAATATTAATTAATTAAATTAAAAATAATCTTGTATAAACTTGCATCATCTTTTCCATTGCCTTATGTTTAGGTTTGCTTTAGGCGTTTATCCTTAGTTTTATTAGTTTAGGTTCCAGAAACCCAAAACCCCCTTTTTCTAAGCATCAAACGCCACTCGACCGATTAACCTCAATTCACCACTCCTTCGATACGATACTCGGGAGATCTACACTTACCAAGATACTTTTGTGTCAAGGTTTGTATTTATCAAACCGTTTTTTATAAATATTTTTGGTAACGTAATATGTATCAAAATGGTGTCGTTGTCAGGGAATGGTGTTACGATTTTTACTTTAAAGTTTTAAGTAAATGCCTTAGGAATCATTTTACGTGAATTCCTATTCTCGTGAAAGTTCATTCTCGTTCTTATATCCTAAAATCTAAGCGCGCGCGCCGAGAGTGCGCAGTGCGCTCCGCAGAGCCGAAAAAAATAAAATACAAATGATGATAATAAAGATTCTACAAAGAAATACTAAAATTAGGAAAAGACCAAAGGTCTTCGTTTACTTTTGGGAGCATGAGCACATGAAATGATCAATTGGTTCTCATCTCAAACTAAATTCCAGGCTTACCATCGTCCAATCCCGAGAAAAGTTGCGATATTTGTCCAAAAGTCGAACAATATGTGAAGTGCCTCGAAAGATCTCTTTTTCTTGATCATATGCACGAGAGTCCCAAACAACAACAACAACACCTGCAGTAAGACTCGTCAAATGGCGAATTTTCATTAAGACCGATGGAAGAGCTACTTCAAGTACCTATCGCAGGTATTGAAGATGTTATCGTTGTTCCAGCCGTTCTAGCGAATGAATTTGAATTGAAAATCGAGTTACTTAATTTCAAATAACTAATCATTGATAACGCTCCAAATTGGAAGTATGTTATTAGCAACACGCGTTATTAGATAAGCGATGCTTGTCTTAGTTCTTGATATGGAAGAAACCACACAAGAGACCAAAGAACAAGCGAGAATATCAATAAACACCCCAAGGGTGCCCAACCGGGACTTTACAAAGAAAACACCCTATTTACTGATAAACCCATCATCTTCTTATCAATATGGCTCAAGTTCGAATGGTTAGAATGACACGGGAATCAGAAGGCTGTCCATGTCTATATCCCGCATCAATTCCCGAGAGCGCGAGGGCGTGTCGAAAAACTCGACTCCATTTTGATAAAATTATCCCAGAAAGCCGTAAAACCTACTCCGGATCGAAAGGAACATCAACATGATTTCCCCTTGCCATGATTAGCAATCATAACCTCCATAAACAACATCCTCAACGTTTTCCGACCGTATTCATTATTGATCCAGTAGAATTAAGACTTTCCGAAGGGGGATTCGCCTTGTGGCGACATCACAATTTAAATTCTATCCACGAGAGCGAGCTCTCAAGAAGTGCATATACGCGCGACATATTGTCTTAAAGTGTTCAATAAGCATTACTGGCCCACATGTAATAGCCTCATGCATAGACAGCTTGCACCCAACCTTGTATAACTCAAAATTCAAACTTTCTGTATTTGGCGGCTGAAATATGGGAACCTTCAAATTCAGAAAATCACCAACAGTAGCCACCCCAATGCCGTCTCCACCCAATCTATCCACCACCTTCAACAATAAGCTTTCACCGGATAAGTTTCCGATCACGCACGAATAAACAAAGGAATATCCATGTCCTCGTGCCACGTATTCATCATACACGGGTTGTGAATGACATAATAAATCGCCATTGGTAAATACTTCCTCGTCCCGCAGTGGACTCGCCCAAGACGGTTTTTCATCCCATTTCGTTTCCTCCAATCCGAACGATATCTTAATCCCAATCCAGGGACTAGGTGTTGTAGTCGTTTGACTCGATCAACCGCTCCCAATCCAGGGGTAAGCCACACGAGTCGTTGGGGCTGCTCAACCTCACGATCAAACAGATCCAAAGCACCTCCAATGTTGCCTCTGTCGGCGACTCTACAATAAAGATGCCCACTTCCACAACGAGCCATTTGAACACCAAGGCTCTGATACCAAATGATGGCGATATCGTTGTGGTGAATGGAAGAAACCACACAAAGAACAAAGAACAAGGAATTCAATAAACCCTCAAAGGGTGCCCAACCGGGACTTCAAGAGAAAACACTCTTATTTTATAAACTCATCATCTTCTTATCAATATGGCTCAAGTTCGAATTGGTTATGACTCCGGCTTGATATCAAATGATGGCGATATCGTTGTGGTGAATGGAAGAAACCACACAAATAACAAAGAACAAGGAATTCAATAACCCATCAAAGGGTGCCCAACCGGGACTTCAAGAGAAAACACTCTTTTTTCTATAAACTCATCATAACCTCTTTCCAACACCTAAACCTATTACATTTATAGGGTAAGAAAGTCAAATACAATCTTTGACTAGAGAAAGTCAAATACAATCTTTGACTTTTCAAATAAAGAAACAAATCAATTCCTAAAATCTAAACATATCTTTAACAAAAATAATAACATTAAAAAAGATAGATTGACAATTATAAATTGTCATTTTCCCCTTCAATCTCTTCAAAATAATTAAACACTTGACTTCCACAGTGTTGACCGAAAAAGAACCAGACGGCTAAGCCAGAGGAGTCGTGTGAGCTCCGAACATCCCCTGCATCATTCCCTCCTCTGGAAAACTTCCTCATCTGTCCTGCCTTGGTAGTTAGTATATATCTTCTATCCTAACTCTATCTCTTTCTCTGATAGCGCGCGCTATAGAGAGCTACGCGCGCGCGCGCTCTTTATTGGCGTTATTCGTTATTATAGTGTTTACACACTGGCTTCTCTTTTGGAGGAATCAACGTTTCCCATCATCCCACCCATTCAATGGGAGAACGTGTAGGGGAAGTGGGTGGGAAGTGAAATCATCCTCACTCACATATGGCGTTGCCTCAGGCGGCGACCTTTTTCTACCGGTTTACTTGATTTTGGACATCCTCTTGAATTGCCTTTACCTATGTAAGGAGTCTTCATTCCCTACGTGCACAGTCCTTCATAGGTTTAGTCGAGTCTTGCCTGCCTCGGTCAGCTGAATCTACGAGCTATGTAACCAAATGGCTTTTCCCGTCGCACGGATCGGGATCGTTGCCTCAAGGGCGGCGTTCTACGATTACCACCCCTCGAGGGTCTTCCACGACGAACACGTCCGGCCATTCGTACCTAGCAGCTCTGATACCAAATGATGGCGATATCGTTGTGGTGAATGGAAGAAACCACACAAAGAACAAAGAACAAGGAATTCAATAACCCATCAAAGGGTGCCCAACCGGGACTTCAAGAGAAAACTCCTTTTTTCTATAAACTCACATCGTTCTTTCCAACACCTAAACCATTACATTTATATGTTAAGAAAAGTGCCAAATACAATCTTTGACTAGAGAAAGTCAAATACAATCTTTGACTTTTCAAATAAAGAAACAAATCAATTCCTAAAATCTAAACATATCTTTAACAAAAATAATAACATTAAAAAAGATAGATTGACAATTATAAATTGTCATTTTCCCCTTCAAAAGTCACTTTTATTTTCTTTAATTCTAGATTTGCTTGAGGGCAAGCAAAGTTTAAGTGTGGGGGAATTTGATAACGCTCAAATTGAGTATGTTTTTAGGAGCGTTATCATGGTTTTTGTACATGTTTTTTTAGCTATTTATATATGTTTTTGTTACTTAATTGTACCAAAGTGTGTTTCCAAGTCTATTTGTAGCCAAGTACAGGAAAACAAGGAAAAATAACGAAAAAGAAGTAAAAACAAAGATTTACTCAAGTATGAAGAACCCCTCGTCAAGAACAAGCTCGGGAAGCATTTCAAGAGCAAAGAGTCAACCATACAAGCTTCCAAGTCTCAAGATAGAGCTAAAATAAAGTTTTATTGAAGTATAATGACCCACGACCAAGCACAACTCAAACGGGAAGCTTAAACGCAAAATCAAGGAATTTGTATATTGGGTCGTGTGGCCAGCCGCCCAGGCTGGATGATGCAAACGAGCCGCCCAAGCTCAAGATCCAGCCGCCCGACTAGGCTTCGCTGACTTCTCCAAGTTTCATTAATACACCCATTTAAGTGCTCTAACTTCCCAAGTCCGATCATGTCTCCATATTAACTCATATTACAGCTTTTTTATGACACTTTGTGCCCAATTTTTATGCTGGTGGCCAAGGGTACTTTCTACTATATATATGAGTGCCTAGGCTTTAGTTTTCATGATGGAAATTCACCTCCTTCTCCCAAAAATGAATTTCACCACCATTATCTCTCCTAAAAGACCGCACAACCTCTGCTAATTTCAGAAGATCATTCAAGAACATCAAAGAAGGTGTTGCGGATCATTTTCTGGCTTGGTACAAAGCGTATAGTCGATTGGAGGCTTGAAGGTTGCTCTAATCCTTCACCATCACCTATTGTAATCTTACTTTGGGTATATTTCTGTTACTTTCATGATGTTGAACTCTTTATATCATCTTGAATCTTGGTTATTGATTAATTTTGATATGGAGTAGTTGTGTTTTTCTTGTTTGGAATGATGTAAACATTGATATGGAGTGTTTGGATCTTTGCAATAAAGAATTATGATTTCGGTTATGAGTTTGTCTAAATCCTTCCATTACCTATTGTAATCCTACTTGGGTAATTTACTTTTATATTTTCAGAATGTTTATGATTGAGATGATTGTTAAACCTTTATGTTTGGTTGAATTAATCATGGAGTAATTTCCTTTTACTTGTTTGGAATGATGTAAACATAGATATGGAGTGTTTGGATCTTTGCAATATAGAATTATGATTTTGCTGATGAGTTTGCATGAATTGATATGTGTCTTAAAAAATTGTTGGTAAATCATAGCCGGATCTATAGGTCAAAAGGGTATGTTAATATAAACCGTGTTATATACAATTTCATGATATTACCCATTGATTGGAATTGTGTGACTTTGATTTGTTTGCTATTGCTTAAGTATCTATCCGATATTCCAACACTCCATTGATATGAATACTAGTTCCAAACAAGTAGTTTTAGTTATATTGATTCTCGTTGAATTTGCATCATTATACTCTTCGTGTTATTTGTTGCTTATATGGTATGTTGGGACTTGACAACCATTATACCACTTTCGTGTTACTTGTTACATAGATTCTTCACTACCAAAAACACCTAAATCCTAGTGAACAACATCGGCTTACCACACCAAGCTAGCTACATACGAAAGGGTCATACTTGCCCGTATGTTCTTTGCTTATTTGGTAATTCGTGTTATAAATTTAAAACTAGTAGTCACGAGACACATCAAAGATATAATATCTTCATCTTTAAAAAAAGACATAAAAGAATTACAAAATTTACAAGAAAGAAAATAAGAAATAAAAAAGGAATGTAACGAACACATTCAACTATTTAAGACATGTGTTAAGAAGTGAGATCCAAAAGGATGGTATGAAGTGAGTAGGAATGAACGAGTATTTAGAGCATTCTTTGTTGAAGAGTTTGATTCTTTTAGTAAAATGTTTGTTTACAACATGGATCAACTAGAAAAGCAACTTGAAAAGAGGATTTTAATGAATGTGTTTCTAAGACATGCTTGGCAGTGCTCAAGAAACAGTTTGAAACATTCTTATACCACCAACCTCCTCCTGAGGATTCTTTCGAATATTCTACGGATTATGGTAGGGACGTGAGCATCTATCTTATGTTTCATGAGTACACTCATGATGATGTTTGATTTGTACAAAATATCTTCCTCTATTATCTAGATGGTATAGAAGAAAGAATTGATGCAAGAGCACATCATGAAAAGGAATTAATGATAAAATAAAGAGATGTCAAACAAGGATGAGAACATGAAAAAGGTTGAATGAGTTCAAAATGCGGAAACAAGATACGATGATATAGAAGAGTAAATGCAGCAGTTCAAAGGAAAATACAAATGCTGGAGATGGAAAGATCGGTAACGATGCGTCAAAGATTGATAATAATGCTACTAGAGATTCCATGACAAAGACAACATAATTGAGGTACAAAGTTCTAATAACTATATGTTTGAAAATGTCTTTGCTCATGATAATGATCAAAAACATGCAGTTGAGAAAATAAAAAAGGATAATCAAACACTTAAAGAAGAAATTTTTATTTTAAACGTTTTCATTTAGTTTATCTTTATTTTTCTATGACGTTTTGTAAATCACGCTCAATCCGGTTTTAAAACGAGATGCGTTCTTAGGGTAAACAACTTGTTATTCCGTTCCGCGAGCTTAAACGAAAAATCAAAAAGAGGACTAAACCCCAAAAGACACCAAACGTACCCCTCGAAATTGAATCACCCGAACCTCATGTCAAACCACCATTCATCGAGGAACTTTTCGTCTTAACATCCAAGATCGACAAATCTGAGACAAAACTTGAAACTCCACCCGATTCCTCACCCATAACAGTCGATTGATCCCGATGACCAAGCCATGTGGTCAAGCACTAGGACCGTTGCTCCAACACCTAGTTCCGCTATTTTTCAACTCCTTATTTCTAACAATTTTCATATCAGGGTACCCACATGCAAATGATTCGGGATAATCAATTTGATGGACGAATCCACGGTCTTGATCTACTCACCCGACACGATAGCCTATTTTCTGAGTTTAGTAACCTGTTCTAATATGGTGAAAATCAAGAGGAAGCAGTTATGTTGAGGAATTTTCCTTTCTCGTTATCCGGAGAAGCTAAGACTTGGTTGAATGAATTAGATAAAGGAACTATTACTTCGTGGAATGAAATGAGAGAAGCTTTTATAAGCCGATACTTTTCTCCCCGCAAAGTTTAAAAAAAAACGCTCTGAAAACGAAATTCATAGCTTTCACCAACTCGATCACGAAACTCTCGTTGATGCTTGGCTCCGAATCAAAGAAATGCTTCGCACTTGTTATGGACATGGTCTAACCAAAGGCACGATAATTCAAATATTCTATCACGGTTTAGACGTTCCAACTCAAGGAATTCTTGACACTGGAGGAATCTTCCTCTACATTACTCCTAACGAAGCTTTCAAAATCCTCGAGGACAATGCCCTTTTGAAACTTAATTTCTCGATAAGTCCCAAAACAACCCCAACCGAAACCGTTGTTTCCTTCCGCCGGAGTATAGCAACATCAATTTCGATCATACAGGTTAGGCTCATTTTGATGGAGAAATTTCAAAACTCTGGCTGAAAAATCGATTTCCAAATTCCTGAAAATAAGGAAAGAGCTCAAAGAGATGTGAGACGGTCGTAGCGACAACTACGCTTCCCAAATATACATGAAGGATGACACACCGATGTGTGATCCCATGGAAGCGAATTATGTCCACAGGAAAAAAAATTTTAAAAAATCCACGGAGGATATCACGATTGAAATTCCTAAAAACCGTACCCAAACCAAAACCAAAACCGATCACTACCCTCATCTCAACTCACTAAATAGAAAGCCACAGCCATCACAATAGTTTCAAAATACCCAAAAACCTCACGGAGGAGATGAATGAGTCGAGTGGATGGCTATGCATACGAATTGAAAGAACGTAATAAAAGACCCAGTTGTTTTAATAGAGAATAGAATCAATTCAAGGTTAAGAACCATTAAGTGATAATCCAAAACTTAGAGACGCAATTTGAGTCATTAAACGAGAAAACCGAACGTACTAAATCCATTCCTCGTACCACAAATACCAAACCGAGACATGAATTTGTCTACAAACCACCCTCAATCTGAAATGAGAATGATAAGGGCGCTGTTTTATTTATCGAGGAGTATGCAATCAAGCCTATTCCAACCATGCCAAACCCGAGCCTAATCAGGTATAACTTGCCTTTTCTTAAGGATTGCACCCTGCATATCCCATACACGAATGTAAAGACGTTTTGTAACAATATGTTATTTCAGGTCATTTCCTGACTCAGTTATTGTCATTATTTATTTTTAGGGTTTTTAACGCTATCGCTTTTATTTTATCGTATAGTAAATCGCGTAAACTCCAAAATCATCATTCAACAGTAAACGGACGCCAAACAAGTAAAGTTTACGTCAAACAAGTGATTATCATAAATTTATTATGAGTATAATTTATAACTTTTCATTTTATATTTTTATACGTTACGTAAAACGTCTACGTTTCGCAATAAAATACATTTAGGTATACCCGGAAGAACCAATACCCATCTATACTCAAACAAATACCACTTTTATACCCAATACATAAAAATTATATAATTCCTCCTAATATACACCTATAGGGTTAGATTTAATGTGGTGATACATAAGACCAAAAAATTTAAAATTTCAATCCAAGTATAGAGTCACAATGCTTGATTCACAACTCAAGGACACTTCTCTTCGTTAAGGGAGGAGAGCCCTTACAAACACCCTTTTGGTACTTTTACACCCTTGTATCCATGGTTTTTGGTTTTAGAGGTTGTGCAGATATTGGACTAAATAAAGGAACCTCCTAGTAAACACTTAACACTTTCCTTTTCTTTTGCAAGTAAACTTCAAAAATCTCTCCCTACCACAAACCAAAACCCACGGCTGATCTAGAGCTTTTAGGGTGTTCATAGTGTTGATTTTTCAAGTATTCAAGGCTCATTAGTTATAAATATTATAGGCGTTTCAAGTGGTTTTTGGAAGATTAGTATTAGTTTGCAAGGGTTATCACAAGAAGTAATCTAAGGGATTTAGGTTTTTTGGAAGTAATTTGGGTTTAAGCTTAGGTATAAGCTTGTGCCATTCATTCTCATACACTCTCTTAAGGTCTACTAAAACCCTAATCTTTCCATTTATTCATTTCATATTTTATATCTTGTTATTATGTTAATCACCACCTAGAGTTATTTTGTGGATTTATAAAATATAAAGAGGTATATATGTGATTCGAATTTATATGTTCATATAATGGATTGATGTTAAAAATATACTAGAACTCAAGAACACGCTTTATGTAAGTGTTAATTACTTTATATGTTTAGTTTGTAAAGATTAAGTTTGTTGAATAGTCAATATACACAAGTTTAATGTACAGAAATAGTAATGACCTTTTATCTTGGACACATTTATCGACATGGAAAATGAGAACCTAAAAATATATAAGACAAAGGTATAAAAGTATTAATAATATGACTTGATAACAAATTAACGCAAGTTAAAAATTATGCAACTAATTATGAAATTACATATATTAAATAGGTATATGAATTGGTGATTCGTTAAGAATATGAATTTTATAAAATGTGGAAACATTATTATTAAAGTAGTACATAATATACGGATCGAGAGCATATAAAGAACTGAAAAACCGCGCTAAACCGAAGAATTATAATACATTTACAAGAGTTAAACATAATTAAATATATAAAATTATTTTTATAAAAGTTATTTTATAAAATTTGCTACTGTTTCAGATCTGAGAAAAATGTACAAATATTTTATGATGATAGTACATGGAGGATTCCAAGCATATATGAAACTCTAAAAACGGAATTAAAACGAATAAGATACGAGTTTTATAAGTTTTAAGTTTATAAAACTATTTTTATAAACATTTTGAATTTACTGTGTTCGACACAGATTTTTATAAACAAAGTGAACATTTTATTTAAATATTTTAGCTCGTCACGATTTCATACATATAAAGAACACGCGAAACGGAATTAAAATGAGCAGTTAATGAGTTTTCAAAGATTTAGTATAAATAAAATAACAAAAACCTAAATATATTTTTTTATAAAATAGTATTTCTGTAATTTTTTATAAAAATATAACATTCTGATCAAAATCCAACTAAAAATAAATGATTTTACGAGTGTTTCGAGTCCGTTTTGCGGGCTATAAAAACGTTAAGAAATAATGTCTATCATTATATAATATGATTGATATAACGTTTTTAACTTATAAATATTATT
Organism: Tanacetum coccineum; assembly: GCA_026074375.1. Classification (NCBI taxonomy): domain Eukaryota; kingdom Viridiplantae; phylum Streptophyta; class Magnoliopsida; order Asterales; family Asteraceae; genus Tanacetum; species Tanacetum coccineum. Next base: position 8,727 of record BQNB010068456.1, on the reverse strand, counting down.
TATAAAAACTAAACTAATTATATAATATCATTATATAATCAATAAAAATATTAAATCATATATTATTAACAAATAATCAATTGTTGAACAAAGATAATACTTTATTTTACGAATACAAATACGTAGACATTTATTCAACAACGTACAATTTAAATATTGTTTTTACATTTTAAATTAAACAAAAACTATTTAGGTGGTGGTGTAACTATATAACTTGTGATGTTGTATTTTTATTAAATACATTATACTTATACGACCTATAATTAATTAGGTTGCATTCGGATTTCCCGAGACGATTTACATACTTGATTTATACAATCAACACATTCACTTGAGGTGAGTTCATAGCCCCGCTTTTATACAATTACATTGATTTACAACTTTGGGGTGAGAAACATGCATTGTTTTATAATTGGATGCAAGTACACTTTAAACAAAATTACGAGTTTGCCTAAGTAGCTATAACCCACTATTGCCCATGAATCATGAACTGTTAATTACTGGATTGTAAGCGCGAATGTTATGAATAGATCAATTTGAGATTGACATCCCTCGTTGTTGTTTTGTTTGGGTGATGTAACGCTTACTAGTTTTGGAGGTACCTGAAATGATAAATGTATACCATAGTCGAAACAGATTTGATGTTGCATGTTGAACATCTAAACTGGCACATTATTGGCATTAAATTTGCATACACATATATGTTTGTAGCTTCAGTGTCCATGAGCATTGAGGGAAATCGTAATTATTTTTATGATATTGTATTCGTTACTTATCATACACTTGAAAATCTTGCAGTCCTACTTTATACATAATTTAAACTTGTGAATTTACGAACTTTATGTTGACGTTTTAAAGCATGTTTTTCTCAAGTCAATAAGGCAAGAAACAAGGATACATTGGTGGTCATCATTTTGGAGTCACATTACTATAAAGATTGTGTGCATTACATTTTGGATTATTTGTTATGTATTAAAATCTTTCACATTTACAAGGATGAACAAGTTAAGCTATGAGCTTATGTAACAAACAAGTTATTTAAATCCAATGTATCATTTTTAAATGACTCATTAGAGGTCGTTCTCATATCTTGTGCTATTGATCTATGATGTAACACTCTCAGCCCCTTATTCTATTGCGACCCTATTTGAGGGTGTTACAGATTGGTATCTAGAGCCAAGGTTACAGAGAACCAGTTCAAATGTTTTACTTGGACTATAACCGTTTTCACAAACATGGCATCATACAAAAGTTTTTCATAGGACATACATACACTATTGAGTTGCATTAGTTGGTTATACTAGATGCTTTCATTATCTATATACGTACTTATATCATATTACGTATATACTATACTTGTCTTATATAATATACTTATATAAGTTTATTTTATTGTTACAACAGTCATGTCATCTTCGATAGTTACCTACACGTCGGTTTATTCTGATTCTGAGCCATAGAGGTTCCAGATGGTATCGGATGATGAGCTAGAGGCACTTGAGGAGGCAACGCAGTCTCCAGGACAGGCAACACCATCTCCAGACTACGTGCCTGGTCATGAGCACCCACCTTCACCAGACTATGTGCCTGGCCCTGAGGAACTAGAGCAGGCACCACTTTCACCAGATTATGTACTTGAGCCAGAGTACCCGAAGTACTTGGTACCATCTAACGCTGAGGCACCTATTGAGGACCAGCCTTTACCAGATGATACTTCACCTACAGCCCTGTCATCGGGCTATGTTGCTGACTCTGATCCGGAGGAGGATCCTAAGGAGGACCCTGCTGAGTATCCTGCTGACGGAGGAGATGATGATGATGATGATGATGATGATGATGATGATGGGGAGGAGGAGGAGGAGGAGGATGAGCATCTAGCTCCGGCCGACTCTACTGCATTACATAATGTTGACCCTGTCTCCTCAGCTAAGGATACAAAGGCATTCAAGACAGTCGAGTCTGCACCCACACCACCATCACAAAGATTCCGCAGGCTAGGAGATCGTCGACCCTAGACACCGATGTCAGCTACTGCTGAGGCACTCATCGCTGAGTATGCTTCTGCACCTAGCTGCTGCACCTACACCTCCATCACCACCACCATCTCCACTTACTCCACTATCATCTCTACTCCCCCAGATTCCCTCACCACCATTACCACTACCATCACCATCTACCCATACTAGTCTTACCTATGCTGAGGCACCACTGGGCTATAGAGCGACCATGATTCGGTCAAGAGCTGCATCACTGCTACCATTACCTGCACCATCACCACCCCTGTTGCTACCATCTACTCATAGAGATGATCTTCACGAGGCGGACATGCCGCTTCGTAAGAGAGCTTGTTTTACTGCCCTCACTGGTAGGTTTAAGGTTGGGAGAGTTCGTCAGCTGCTGCTGCTAGACAGACTGGACATACTCTAGCCCATAGGGTTGACTATGGATTTATTGATACTATGGATGCTAGTATCCGTGCTTATAAGAGTAGAGCGATGACCGCCATAGGGGAGGTCAATGAGAGGGTTACAGATCTTGCTACTACTTAGAGGCAGGAGACTCATGAGCTCCAAGTACGTTGTAAGGACGCACAGGATGACCGAGATTTGCTGAGAGCTCATGTTTCATTCTTGACGAGGGAGAAGAGATACTTCGCTCGATGGCTTCTTCTTATGAGCGTGAGGCTGTTGATGCCCGTCGGGTATAGGCTCACTCTGAGAGCAGGAGCCAGGCCATGGAGGCCCAGATTAGAACTTTAGAGAGGGATGTCGATTTACTACAGAGGCAGAGGATTAGAGATGAGGACAGACTGACGAGCCACATTTAGCACGAGCATAACAGGTTTAGAGAGCTAGTACGCACTGCAGAGGCAGGACCTCAGGATGGACCAGCTGATGCTGGTAGTAGCTGTTAGTATTGTATAATTTATTAGCTATCCTGCATAACCTGCTAAGTTTTATGGGTAACTCCTAGCTAGTAGGCTGTAGGGATTTTGTTTCATATTTTAGCTATCTTGTATGGCATGCTAAGTATTATGGATAACTCCTAACTAACATTGCCTTAGGATCGTATTTTCATTTTGTATCTCATCTGTACTGATCATGTTGTAATCAGAACTATCATGTATGATTATCGATATTGTTATGTATGAATGTCGATTTATTTACGTCATTGTTGATTTCACTTCAGTTGTATATTTCACTGTGTGATGTGATCTCATTTTATTTATTGTGCATATGTCATGTTGCGTTTATAATTATATGAAATCTAACATGTATTATATTTTCTTATGATTTGAAGAAAATGCCGCCAAAAAGAACCACCACCGCAACAACCACCGCACCTATGACTAATGCGGCTATTAAGCAATTGATAGCCCAAGAAGTTGCTGATGCATTGGCAGAAATTAAAGCAAACAGAACCAGCAGAAATGGTGATGACAGCCATGATTCAGGAACTGGTAGCAGAAGGACAGAGCGAGCAGCTCGTGAGTGCACTTACAGTGACTTCTTGAAATGCCAACCCCTTAATTTTAAGGGTACTGAAGGAGTTGTTAGTTTAACTCAGTGGTTTGAGAAGATGAAGTATGTATTCTATATTAGCAACTGCACCGTCGCGTGCCAGATCAATTTTGCAACTTGCACTCTTCTTGACAGCGCTCTGGCGTGGTGGAATTCCCACGTCAAGACTGTTGGTCATGATGCTGCATACGAAATGCCATGGAAAACATTGAAAAATATGATGACCGCCAAATATTGCCCAAGAGGCGAGATCAAGAAGCTTGAAATTGAACTGTGGAATCTGAAAGTCAAATGTACTGATGTGTTGAGCTATAACCAACGTTTCCAAGAGTTGGCACTGATGTGTTCGAGAATGTTTCCTAAGGAATCAGATGAGGTCGAGAAGTATGTCGGTGGACTTCCCGACATCATTCAGGGAAGTGTGATGGCTTCTAAGCCAAAGACAATGCAAGATGAACTTGAGTTTGCCACTGAACTGATGGATCAGAAGATCAGTAGTTTTGCTGACCGTCAAGCTGAAAACAAAAGGAAACTTAAAGACACTTCAAGGAACAACCAGAACCAACAACAGCCTTTCAAAAGGCATAATGTGGCAAGGGACTATACTGCTAGGCCTAGGGAAAAGAAAGTGTACGGGGGATCTAAACCTCTGTGCCCTAAATGCAACTACCATCACGATGGGGAGTGTGCTCCCAAGTGCACCAACTATAAGAGGACTGGCCATCTGGACCGAGACTATAGAAACCAGCTTGCTGCTTCCAACAACCAAAAAGCCCTAGGGGCAAATCAAAGGGTTCTCACTTGCTTTGAGTGTGGAGCTCAAAGCCACTACAAGAGGGATTGCCCAAAGTTAAAGAACAAGAATCAGGGAAATCAAGTTGGGAATGGTAATGTTGTGGCAAGGGCTTATGATGTGGGCACTGCAGGGACAAACCCGAACTCCAATGTCATTACGGGTACGTTCCTCCTAAACAACCGTTATGCTTTGATTTTATTTGATACTGGTGCCGATAGAAGTTTTGTGTCTACTGCATTTAGTTCTTTGATTGATATCTTCCCAACTACACTAGATTATGGTTATGACGTCGAGTTAGTTGACGGTAAAATAATTTAGGTTAATACACTTATACGGGGTTGCACTTTAAATTTTCTGAATCATCCATTCAACATCGATTTAATGCCCGTGGAGATTGGTAGTTTTGACGTCATAATTGACATGGATTGGTTATCAAAATATCATGCAGTAATCGTCTGTGATGAGAAGATCGTTCGTATCCCCTTTGGAAATGAAATTTTAATTATTTGTGGTGACGAAAGCAACAACGGACACGAGTCTCGATTAAACATCATCTCGTAAACCAAAACTTAGAAATACTTGCAGAAAGGATGTCAAGTCTTTTTGGCACATATTACCACAAAGAAGGATGAAGAGAAGTTAGAGGAGAAGCGACTTAAAGATGTACCAATTGTTCGAGACTTTCCTAAAGTGTTTCTCGTAGACTTGTCGGGTATTCCACCAACTCGACAAGTGGAGTTTCAAATTGATTTGTTACCTGGTGCGGCACTTGTAGCCCGGGTGTCTTATCGATTAGCTCCTTCCGAAATGAAAGAATTGTCGGATCAACTGCAAGAACTTTCCGAAAAGGCTTTATAAGACCCAGTTCCTCACCTTGGGGAGCTCCAGTCTTGTTTGTAAAGAAGAAGGATGGATCATTCCAGATGTGCATCGATAACCAGGAATTAAATAAGTTAACGGTGAAGAACCGTTATCCGCTTCTAAGAATTGACGATTTATTCGATCAACTTCAAGGGTCGAGTGTCTACTCGAAGATCGATATGAGATCGGGTTATCATCAGTTGAGAGTTCATGAAGAAGGCATCCTGAAGACCGCTTTCAGGACTCGTTATGGCCATTATAAATTTCAAGTTATGTTGTTTGGTTTGACTAACGCACCGGCTGTATTTATGGATCTCATGAATCGGGTGTGCAAACCAAATCTAGACAAGTTTGTGATTGTCTTTATTGAAGACATTCTGATCTACTCAAAGAGCAAGCAAGAGCACGAAGCGCATCTTAAATTAATCTTATAGTTGCTTAAGAAAGAGGAGTTGTATGCCAAATTTTCTAAATGTGAATTTTGGATTCCTAAATTACAGTTCCTCAGTCATGTGATTGGTGGTAAGGGTATTCATGTGGATCCCGCCAAGATCGAGTCTATTAAAGATTGGGTATCTCCTAAGACAGCAACAGAGATTCGTTAATTTTTAGGTCTTGCCGGTTATTATCATTAATTTTTAGAGATCCCGCTGGTTATTATCGAAGTTCATTCGAGATTTTTCAAAGATCACAGTCATGACAAGCTTACTTAGAAGAAGGTCTAGTTTGATTGGGGTATGATAAGGAAGACAAAGCTTTCAATTATTAAAGGAAAATGTGTAGCGCACCTATCTTGGCTTTACCTGAAAGGGCCTGAGAACTTTATTGTTTTCTTCGTGCTTCGCATAAAGGATTAGTGTTGCTTAATCAAAAAGAGAAGGTGATTTGCTAAGCAATCACGTCAATCTGAAGCTCCATGAAAGAATTAACGACTCATGATCTGGTAAGACAGTATTGTTTCAGCTCTAAAATTTTGGAGCACTATTTGTACGAAACCAAGTGTGCCGAGTTCCTGATCACAAACAGTTTACAACACTTTACTTGATCAAAAGGAGATAAACATGAGACAAACACGTTGGTCTAAAATGCTCAGTGATACGATTATTAATTTGCGTTATCACCCGAGAAAAGCAAATGGCGTGTTGATGCTTAAGTAGTAAAAATTAAACCATTACGGGTTTGAGCCTTAGTTATGACTATTGGTTTGGATCTCCCCAAGCAAATTTTGGAAGCTCAGACTGAGGCAAGAAAACCAAAAAACCTCGAGGCTGAAGATGTGAGAGGTATGTTGGTTGATACTTCAAGGGAATCAGAAAACCCCAGAAAAGAAAAGTTGAAACCGCATGTTGACGGAACAGTATGTTTGAATAACAAAAGTTGGTTGCCATGCTTTGGTGATCTAAGGACTTTGATTATGCATGAGTCCCACAAGTTAAAATATTTTGTTCATCCGAGTTTCGACAAGATGTACCAAGATATGAAGAAATTATATTGGTGGCCCAACATGAAAGCCGACATTGCCACTTATGTTAGCAAGTGTTTGACATGCCTAAAGGTCAAAGCTGAACACCAAAAACCATCTGGTTTGTTGGTGCAACCTGAGATTCCTCAATGGAAGCTAGACAATATCACCATGGATTTTATCACCAAACTTTTAAGGACGTCAAGTGGTTATGATACCATTTGGGTAATTGTAGACCGTCTTACTATGTCTGCACACTTTTTACCAATGAGGGAAAATGACCCAATGGACAAATTGACAAGAATATACATGAAAAAGAAGTAGTCACGAGACATGGAATACCAGTCTCAATCATTTGTGACCGTGACGGTAGATTTACGTCACAGTTCTAAAGGTCATTTCAGAAGGCTTTGGGTACTCAGCTGGATATGGGTACTTTATTTGAACAAGAATGATGGACATAAACTTGAGGACCAAAAATATGCAAGAGATGTGGTATAAATTAAATTAGAGGACTTGTATAAATTTAATCAAGTAATAATTTATAAAACTAGTTTATAAATTATAAATATATACGGACTATTTTAATGATCCTGTTAACATTTGAAATTTTATAAATTCTGGAAGTATTTTTATATAATATTATATTTCATAAGGAATCCAAGCATATAAAGAACTCGAAAAACGAAGCTATAATGAAGAAGTTATGATATTTACAAGATTACGATAATTAAATATATAAAAGTATTTTTATAAAAGTAGTTTTATAGAAACTGGCACTGTTTCAGATTTGATAAAAATATATGGATATTTTATGGTGATAGTACATGTTATAAGGATTCCAAGCATATAAGAAACTCAAAAAACGAAGTTATAACGAAGGAGATACGATTTTCGTAAGATTTAAAGTTATAAAAATAATTTACAAACTGTTTTGAATTTACTGTTTTGATGAGGTGTAAACTTATACACTTTTTCGGGGTTATTTTACCCTTATAATCATGCAAAAATATCTTAAATGTGTGCTTAATCGTTTCTTTTTGCATTTTTAGCATTTGGAAGACATTTTGTGGAAATACACGTGATTTGGGCTTAATTTGGGAAGAAAACAGACAAGGTAGCTAACGGGTATGAAGATTGATGAAGATTCAAGACCAGGCTTTGGAGACGCCGTCTAAATAATCCAGACAGCGTCTGGACTCAAGTGGGACGCCGTCTGAATCATGGAGACAGCGTCTGGATCAGCCGTCAAGTTTGAAGACCCAAAGAAACCCTAACTTGACGATGACGTCTAGAAAGTGGCGACGCCGTCGCGGCCTGAATTCTATATATACAAACTCAGTTTTACGTTTTTCATATACACTTTGGATAGAAGAAATTAGGGTTTAGTTCATGGGAGAACGAGGTGTACCAGATTTTCAGAGTATTTTAGGGTTTCCCAACCCTTCTATACTATCCCTAGTTGCTTGATTCATCGTAGTGAAGTTCTTTTATCTTTTATCTTTCAATATGTCTTATTGTTTGATATATAATTATGCTTCCTCTATCTTGAACATGATTGGCTAGATCTTTTAAGTGTTTGCTTATGATTGTATGTGAATTGGTATGTAGATCTTAACTTTGTTCCTCGAATACGTTTAGGTCTCTTAACACTAAAACCCCGTTACCATATCTGAACTCCTCCCTACCAAATCAGCAATGTGTGAGGTACGTCCATACCATCTTCCCTAGTCCACCTCTTGTAAGGAAAAGTACCATTGGCTTTAAGCCTGGTACAAAGAATAACCAAAACTCCCCACAAGTCCTCCCATCATTTGAGGTATACACACCACCCGTGACTTACCTGGAAGAAGTAGAAGAGACTATAGGAATCCAAATGGAGGTTAAACCTTTGGACGAAACACAACTAGAGGATTTAGGCTTGAATACTTGTAGTCATGACCTCTTTCCTAGTTCTAGGGAGTTTTCTAGTATTGATGAACCGGAGCCTCAACCTTTACCCAATCTTCCATTCTTAGACGTAAATCTAGGAGACAAAAGAGGCCCCAAACCACCCATAAAACCAATTAGTTCGGATAGTTTTAGGA
>BQNB010068455.1:0-33840 GCA_026074375.1 Tanacetum coccineum | reverse complement strand
AATGCCGAGGTAGCTCGTCTCTCTACTGCTCTTAATCAAGCTAATGTTCTTGAGGCTGAAAAGAATGAGTAAATCCTTCGGCTGAAGGCCACTCCTCTGGAGTTTGCATCCTTCTTCCGGGACCAGTTCTAGGGTTTGGTCCAGAAGTTTCTTGCTTCTGTTGAATTTAGCAGAGTTCAGGGTGAACTCCTTTCTTTGGCTGCCAATGCGGGGTTTGAACGCGGGTTGAGTATGCATCGGACTAAGGATGAGTTTGCTTACGTGTTAAAGAAGATGGCTCATTTTGTGCCTGGTACACAAGGTAGGCTCGCTGAAGCACCCCCCTTGTTGCTCAAACTGATTATGCATTTCTCAACATGATTTATAAACTTGCCGTTGAACCTCTATCTGTTATTCTCCAACCTGAGCCTGAAAAATTGGTTCGTCCGGCCAACGTCCCCGCTTCAAGGGATGCTCGTGTTACTCTTCCTATTGCAAAGGATTCGACTGTGACATCTGCTTCCGAATCCTTAGAGTTGTCCGCTAATGTTGTCCCTGCTCCCTCTACCGTTGCTTCAGAGCGAAATGAGGAGTGGGTGAATGCTATGGTTGATGGGCCGGACCCTGAGATGACTGATGGTGCTACCCATGCTAAGTCCGGAAGTACCTTTGTGCATGGTACTTCTTATGTTTTGGATGATGTTGCTGAAGTGATCGTGGCAGGGTCAGGCCATGTTTCATCCTGTAACACCCCAAATTGGATCGCAGCGGAATAAAGGTCCAGGGCGTGTTACTTCTCAGATCAATAACACAAGATAATATAAGAACGACCAAAAAGTCGTTTAAAACTGATACATTGGATTTAATAAAGTATGTGTTACAAAAGCCCGAAGCTTTACTTGTTTACTTGTTATTATTACAAAGATTTCCAGCCCATAACAGATATACAAAATGTAATGCGACTAAATCTTTAATGCATGACTTCAAAATATAACCACCAATGTATCCTTCGCACCTCGTGCTTAATGACCTCCTAAAAAACATTGCATTTAAAAACGTCAACATAAAGTTGGTGAATTTCATAGGTTTATGTAAATGTATATGCAGGACCGCAAGACTTTCCCAGTGATAATGCAACAGATGCAGACATCACAAAATGCAATTACGTTTGCCTAAGCTCATGACACCGAAGCTCGACATAATTGAATACAATATATAAATATTGCCTACATTGCCCGTGATGATGTTCAACCCGTAACATCCAGTATCCGACATGATATACGTTCGTTTCCAGTGATAGCTAGTCACCCGAACGGGGAGGTCAATCCCAAATAGATCTATCTATAATCATTCGCGCTCACATTCCAGTAATTGACAGTTCATGATTCATGGGCATAGTGGGTTATCGCTACTTAGGCAACACGTAATCATGATAAAATGTACACTTGCGTCCAATTTGTAAAACATGCATATGTTTCTCACCCCAAAAACTTGTAATTATATGTTCCCTCCACGATGTTGTTGTTCATCGAAGTCGTTTGCTCAGAAGGAGGGGATCATTGTGTCTCCTCCTCCTGCTCCATGCTAAAGTTTTTGTTTTTAACTTTATCTTCCCATATGTGTTTTGTGTTTATAGGGTAAGTGTGTTCCTTTATCATTATCCGGAGGCAGCGAGCCATCCAGAGCTTACCGTGCTTTGTGTTTGCATCTTTGTTACTAGGACAACAGAATTTGATTTAATCACATTAAAGAAAAAGTCAAATACTTAAATATAAGAATAGAAGGGCCCTTCGAGGTAAGCTAACACTTTAAAAATGTCTACCTCGGACGGGTTACATAACGCTACTAAATATGTGTTGTGATTACAAATTGATTCAGTTACTTCTACTTGTTTCCCAATCGTAGTTAGACTTTTTTGCTGGTGCCTTGGATGTTGCTCTTTCTACTTCGATCGACAGTCTTGTCTTGATTCCCACCGAAACTTCTTGGTTAAGGAATTCTAGCTTTATGGTTACCAACCCCGTTAATACTTCTGTTTTGGAGTTTAAGATTTTTGGAAGATGCGTGATCCGGAACCTATGAAATGAGGCTGTTGCATCCATAATTTCTTCCTTATACTTCCTTTCCCCTGTTTCTGTTGCTAGGCAGTGTGGTTCCTTAATCTGAGCAACCATGTTTAGTGATCAATAAGATGTGCCATGTCTTCATTCACCTTTGCTAGTAGAGGGCGGACTAGTCCCTCAATAATGCCTCCCCAATCCATGGCATGGTCGATGCGTTTAAATTTCAAGCGGATGGCATAACGATGCAATCTTTTCATCGAGACTGACTAGGATTATCCCTACACCCGAACCTTCTTTGATTGCTTTTTTGCCCAGGTATAACCTCCAGGCCATTGGTGTTAGGGTTAATTTGGCTTGAAGCTTCTTGCTTAAGTTGGACGTTTCCCCTTCATTTGCATCTGGTGTTTCTTCACTTGCTCTCCTTGCCCAAAGAATTTCTTCATTACTGATCCTTCGGCATCCTTTCTTTGGAAATTTCCTCCATTGGTCCCTCTCTTCCGAAGAGCTTCAATATTTCCTCTATCGGTTCGTCATTCACCATCGTCACCTTGTGTTTTCAAAAGGTTGTCCTCAGGGATATTGTTGTGTGAATTAAAGCTTGCACTATTTTTCCGTTGGGATGTAGCATATCTCCATTCCTTGTAGTGGTCGGCTTACATAGGAGACAAGTGCTTGGACTCCTTCCCTTCCTACCATCAGAACGAAGCTTATCGTCTCATTTCTCTATCGCATGCATAGCATCAGCTCCTCTCCTTCCTTCGGGATAGCCAATGTTTGCAATTTATTCAATTTCCTTTTTATCCTTTGGAGGTCTTCTTCGGCCTCATTCCTCCAGCCATATTCTGTTGCTACATCCAGCCTCATGCGGACCTTGTTAATGGGGTACTTGAGCTCTACAAGTTTTGGGATAAACTTGCCGATAGTTGTCAGTTGCAGGAATAAACTTTGTATTTGGTTTGGACCTTTTGGGGTGGGGCTTCAGATGATTGTCTGCACTTTTTCTAGGTCTGCTCTTATTCCTTCCTTCATCACCACATGTCCAAGGAACCTTCCTTCCTCAACTCCGAATGAGGACGTGTTCGGATCAATTTTGATGTTCACTCATTTCAACTTTCTTAGTGTTTCTTTGACATCTTGAACTAGGCTCTGCTCACTTTTGCTTTTCACCACTATTTCTTCCAAGTATACTTCCACGTTTCACTCTCTTTGATCGGCCAAGACCTTTTCCATCATCCTTTGAAGTGTCGCCGCTGAGTTTTTTAATCCTTTCGGCATGTGGGTGAAACAGTATACCCCTTCTTCCATATGAAACCTGATTTTTTGTTCGTCACTATCTGTCATTCTTATTTGGCTGTTTTATTTTGGGAGTCGCAGGAAACATTTGTACGGGTATTCCATCAATGATGCTAGCTCTTCCCCTTCCTCTAGAAAGGGATACATATCTTTAGCACAGACTTTGTTGAGGCTAGAGTAATCCACTTGCACCTTCCAAGTTCTATTTTCTAGGTTAACAGGTATTTTATTGGCGACCTATTCGGGGTGTTGAACCTTTCTGATCGTCCCTTCCTTCAGCCAACGGAACACCTTTCTTTCAAATGCCTTCTTCCATTTAGTGTCTTGGTCGTCTCTTAAGAACCACACTTCGGCTCGGCGAGAGGGTATAACATTATGTTTTCCCATTAGCTCGTCTTTATAACCATTTGCAATCAGCTGTCAATGTGGTCCCCACATCGTTACGTCTATTTTGGTACGTCTTCTTGCTGGCTTGATGGTGGTATTTCCTCTATGTTTTCTTGTCCCATGTTTTTTCGAGCGGAACGCAAGGACATTGTTAGGCAGTGGCCGCCAAGATGCTTTTTTGTTTCGTATTTGCTTGCTGTTCTTTTATCCTAGACATTTGCTCTTTACGTTGACACCACTATACCTCCTTCTACGAACCTTGCACCCTTTCCAGCTGTCTCTGCAGTTCCCAACAGAAGCTTTCTTCCCTTGTTTATTCTAAACTAATAACACGAGACTTAGTAAAATGCGATACTTTCTCCATTCTCAGATTCCTAGGTTAGTAGGGAAGTTTATCATAGAATAAATGGTAGACGCCTATATCGCTCTCCTGAGGCTTCTCATTCCGGTCCTCTCCTATTATAGACGTGTATAACGGCGAACAAAATTTTAACTATTGCAAAACTAAACGTCCCATAAGCATTGTTTTGTTCCTTGTCCTTGTTCCTTCCTTCCACCCCTCTTCCCCTACTCTCTTCCCTGCCTCACCTCCCATAAGATATCTACTAAGGTCCCTATTACAGACTCCCAATAGTGTGGTAAGTTTCCTTCGTCCTCCTGAGAAACCTAATCAGCGGGGAGCTCTGCTGCAAATCTTCTTAGGGTCTTGACCGGGGGCGAGGGGGGGGGGGTGGGGGGGGGGGGGGTGTGTGGGGGGTGGGGGGGTGGTGGGGGGGGGGGGGGGGGGTGGGGGGGGGTGGGGGTGTGTTTTCGTGTGTAGGTGGAGGGTGAGTGTGTTCATTGGTATGGGTTGTTGTGGAATTAGGATTAGGTTGAAAGTTGGTGTTGGGTGTTTGTGGAGTTTTTTTTTGTAATAGAATTCTTTTGTGTCTACTTTGTTCTGAATGGCAGTGGGTTTAAGGGTTTGGGAAAGACAAAGTTACAAACACATGGTCTTCTGATCATACTTGGGAGTCAATACTGCAATGTTTCAATTTGAATTTGTAAAACCGTATCTCTTCTCAACACTAAAACAAACCAACATCGGAGGAGGGGAGTGGTGAGGACCAAGCAGAGAGATAGTTTTACAAACCCAAATCAAAGTAAGACCCTTTGTACATAAGGGTGGGTACAACTTGGTCTATCTTGCCTACCTAACTCAACGTTCTCACGATTAATGCAATTCCATTTAGTAAATGTCTGTCCAGTGACACTGTCTTTAATATGTGCCGGGGGTATGGGTAATAAACTTCGTATACGGCTTCTGTTATAAATTGGATTGTGGCTTTAACTTTGGCTTCGGATCAAGACTAGTTTTGGCGGGGTGAGTAAGCGCGACGATATCCCGGATGCTCATCCTGATAACAGGTTTCCAATGGAGATGGTTTTATCAGCGGAGAGCATAAGGATTTCTGTTCACTCTCTATGTTGTTGAGCGTGCGCGTGCGAGAGGGGATAATGAGCGCAGAAGAATAGGGAAGTATAAAAAAAACGCTATATGTGATAGCGAATTACAAACATAAGAATGGGAGTTAGGTGAGGTACTCTAATTTTCACTTGTTTTACATATGCGAATTAATCTTGGTATTACTTTGTGGGGGTGAAGGTGTATTGGCAATGTTTGGTAATGAGTATTGTGACACGAAGCGAGTGGACTTATACGATGATCATTCAAGGAACAGATGGGGATGGGGATATTTAGTAATTTCAAATGAAATAGATCGTACTACGAAGGGTGGGATAAGGTTGTAGGGGTCACAGGGAGATGGTGAGGTGTGGGTGATGTAATTGGGGTGGGGAGTTGGGGGGGGGAAAGGAAAATTGGGGTGTGGTGGATGAGTGGAGGACGGTGATTAGGTCTGTGATAGTGTAAGTAGAGGTGGATTTCGAGTTGTGGGGGGGGTGGGGGGAGTGATGGATACTAGTGGGTGATTGGGAGGGGGGAGGAGATCGTATGGATTGGTTGGGGATTATGAGGTGGTCAGAATCTATATTGGTTAAGGGCATGGTCATATCGGTTGGTGTTAAAGGATTGGTGAAGGGAGTTAGGTAGATTGGTCATTTGTTTTATTCACTATTGATTGGGTATTTTGAGTAGATTTGTTTAAAGGGTTTGTGGGTGTGGGTGTCAAACGTTTGAAATATCTACTAGATGTATGGTTTATTTTTTTTGCTGGACAGGAAAATTCTTTAGGTTGGGAACAAAACAACAGGATTAGGAGAGGGAGTTTGGAGAAACAGTAGGGGGGTAGTTATATGTCATTATTTAGTGGTTTTTTCTAGTGTTGTGTTATTTGGTGTGGGGGGTATAAGGTGAGGATGTAAGAGGTTTTGGTAGGGAGGGTGTAGAGGGTTTTCTGGTGAGGTTCTGTTGATTGTTTTGGGGATGATCTTATGGTTAGTAAAATTATGTAGGTGTATTTTGAGATTTGATGAATACAGTAGATGGGGGGGTGAGTTGGGTCTATGTTTTGTGAGGTTGTGGTATCTATATATTATATCCTCTGTACACAAGAGCGAGCATATTTGGTTGATGTTGTTCGGGTCGAGAAGATAATTGGTATATATAGTGGGGGCTAAAGAGGGGGAGGGCGGCCTGGGGGGGGATTGAGGTCATCTGATAGAAAACCAAAACCAGAACCTTATCTACCTTTCCTTCCTTTTCTATTCATTCCTCTTTCTTTTTCTTCCTCTTTCTCCCCCCTAACTTTCTTTTCCTCCTCTCCTTCAAAAGTCTCTTCTTTCCCTTCTTCCTTCTTTCTTCTTCTTCTCTTATCTTCCTCTTCTCTTCTTGTTTTCTTCTCCTTCTTCTTCTTTCTTTCTTCTCTATTCTTTTCCCTTCTTCTCTTCTCTCTTCTTTCTTCTTCTTTCTCTCTCTTTTTTTCTTCTTCTTTTTCTCTTTCTTTTTTCTTCTCTCTCTTCTTCTTACTCTTCTCTTTCTTTCTATCTTCTTCTCTTTTCTGTCTTTTTTCTTCGTTTACGATTTCCTAATCCTCCCTCCCTTTTCCCTTTTCCTTCCCTTCCGCCTTATCCCTCCCCCCTTCCTTAATTCCTTTTTCCTCCTCCATTCCGTGTTTTTCCTTGGTCCTATCTCCTTAGTCCTTCCTTTTCCTCCCCCTTCCTCCCATATTTCCTTTCTTCTCTCATCTCTTCTCTCTTTCTTCTCCCTCTCTCCCTTCTTCTTCTTCTCCTCTTCTTCCTTCTTTCCTCTATTCTCTCTCTCTTCCATCATTCTCTCTCTCTTCTTTCTTCTTTCCCCTCTTGCATTTTCCTTCCTTCCTCCTCCCTCCCCTTAAATCATGTATATGACTTTACTTTATTTTTTAAACTTGTTTTGTTCATTTCCTATTTCGACCTTGACATTCCATTCCTTTAGAGTTGAGGTTGTTCCGGCGGATGTGTTCCTCTTTCACCCAACCCAGGTGGGATGGAAGAAGCCAAAACTTTCCTCTCCCTTTCCAAAAAAACTGATCTACTTTAAACTTTCCCTTCCAACTTCCTCCCAAAAAACTTCCCCGAGGCCAAGACAACTTCCTCCTCTATTTGCTTTTTTTGAACTGATTAGCAAGTCATTGGTGTTGTGAGAGACCTCGTCTGTCCCCACCAACCCTCTGTCCCCCCTCCCCCCCATTCCCCGTGTAACCAATCCACCACAAACCCCACAAAATTTTTTGAAGTTTTGTTTTCCTCTTTCCTCTATTCCTCCTTCTATCCTTCCTTTTCCTTTCTTATTCCCTTTCCTAGGTTCCAATTTTAAAGGTGGTTGGTTGGTTCTCTTTCTCTGGGAAGACTTACACTTTTCGTATTCGAATCGTATTATGGCCAGATCTCCCTTTGGAGTTTACCTTGATAAAGGGATAGAAAGGTATCTTTTTCTCTTCTTTTTTCTTCTTATTTTTCCTAGGTAAAGGAAGTGTAATCCTTATTGTTTCTTTCGTTTTTCTTCTACTTCTCAAACGTTTCTTCTTCTATTGGGTTCTATTGGGGGGTTTCCTAAACATCTCCTTTTTCTTCATTCAAATCTTCTTCTCTCTTTTTTTCATCTTCCTTCTTCTTCTTCTCTTTCTTCTTCCCTTTCTCTTCTTTCGTCAACAAAACACCTCCTCCTCCTTCCTAATTTTCTTTCTTCTTCCTCTTCTCTTTCTTCCTAGTTTCTTATCTTCACTTTCTATTTTCTAAATCCTATAATCTTCTATTGGGGCCACCACCGCCCTACATGGTGGGGTGGGTTTCTATTGGGGATTGGTCTATTTGTGTGGGTCTATTTGGGCCAACACCACACATGGGTCAAGTGGCCACGACACCCACACACAAACACACAAACACCCAACAATGGGCCCACCCATACCCTCTGTTCTTTCCTCACCTCCAAAAAAACAACAAACACCCCCATGGGATTGGGCCATTCTTATTATGGTTTGGGTGGCTCTAATGGGCCACAAAACCAACACCCAAACCCAAAACACACACATGGCCACACAACACACAACAAGGGATCTTATTTATTGGGCCCATCTATAGGGTTATGGGCAATTGTGGGCCACACACTGGGCCAAACACACACGGGCCAACACCACCAAACTTGGGCCACACACACAATACAACAACCTTTTATTTGGGATTCTATTATTATTTTCTATTGGGTGTTTTGGGCCACCTTTCTGTTTCTATCTTTCTACTATTCCATTCTTCATGTTTCTTTCTCCTTTTCTTTTCTTTCTTTCTCTTCTTTCCTCCTTTCTTCTTTCTCTTATCTTCTTCCTCCTTCCTATTTCTTGTTTCTCCTTCTATCTATTCTCTTTCCTTCCTTTCTTTTCTTCTATCTATATCCTATCTTTTCCTTTCTCTTCTTCTTTTCTCCACACACCCACACACCCTCCATTGGGGCCAAACACACACACACCACCGACAAAAGCCACACCCTCTGTTTCTTTACTTCTATTCTAATCTTTCCTATTTCTCTATTTCTCTTCTTCACTTTCATACACACTCTCTGTTTCCTTCTTCCTTCATTCTTCCTCTTTCTATCTTTTTTCTTTCTTTCTCTTTTCTCTTTCTTCTTTTCTCACTTTTCCCTTCTTTCTTCCTATTCCTTTTTCTTTCTTCTTCTCTTTCTTTTTCTTTTCTTCTTCTTCTTCTTCTCCTTCTTTCTTTTCCCTTTTCTTTCTTTCTTTCCTCTATTTCTCTTCTTTCTTTCCTTTACACTCTTTTCTTTCTTCATCTCTGTTCCTTCTATTCTATCTATTTCTTTCTCTCTTCTATCTTTTCTTTTCATCTCTTCTATCTTCTTTTCTTTCTTTCTCTTCTATTCTTTCTACTCTGTTTCTTCCTTTCTTTCTTTTTCTTTCTTCCTTTCTCTTCTTCATAATCAACTTCTTTCTTTATTTCAATTCTTTCATTCTTACTCCACAAACACACCCCTCCACAGGGCCAACCCCACCACTGTTTTCTATCTCTAGCTTTTTCGGGTCCTCGCGAACCATGTCGGACTGACATTTCTTTTTTTTGAATTTACGCCTCCTTCTTCCCCTGTCCCAACTGAGAAAGACGGAAAACCATTTTCCTCCTCCATTTTTTATGTTCCTTTCCCATCATTTCCACTGGAACTCACTCCACTTCTAACATTACTACTCGAACAGAACTAGTATTGTAGTAGGTCTCACTCCAACCTCTCACTCCACTCGGCGTGACTATCGTCCCTCTAAAGAAAGAGCCCTACTCTTTTCGAGAAACGTCCGCTTCTATAGAAGTCTTTTTGGGTATTTTGTTCGTTGAGCTTTTTTATTTTATAGCGAGTCACGAATGACCATCATGCATAGTAAAAGCATGGCCATAAGCATCTAAAGCTGAGATAAAACGTAGAAACCCGGAAGAACCCCCCCCCCCAACCCCTTTTATTATGTGAACTTTCACTTTCCACCCAGACTTGTAAAACCTATCTATGAAAGAAAGCTTAAGCTTGCAAGAAAAAAAGTCTATGAAAGCTTGCAAGAAAGACGGCCAGCCATCTTTCGTGACTTTCTCATTCTCTCATTCTTTGATATGCCCGTAATCTCTGTAGGGCCTTTGGCAATATCTCTTTTGTTGTGAAAATTCTTCCAAGAAACTTTTGAAAACTTATGCTCTTTGAAACTGTCCTCCACTCTAGGCCAAATCATTAAAACAGTTTCGTGCCGCTCCACCTAGGGGTTTTGCGAAACAATATTTGCACCAAACGGGCATCGGCCATTCTTCTTGCTCGGCCGCCGCCGAGAAGATACTTAAATGATCTTTCGGATCTTTGTTTCCCTCCGATGATATTTGAAGCGAGTAATTCTTTAGGTAAAAGGAGTGGGTTTAGGTCTTTTATAGGGTGAATTCAGATCTTCATATGAGTCTTATGTCTTTCCAAACCTTCCTTCATATTCAGAGATTCGAGCTCGGTTCTTGGTGTCTGGACTTTCTCCCTATGGATTTAGACTTTCCCTTCTTGATATTCTCATTGGTTTATGCTCTAGTCCCTTCCAACCTCTTCTTGACCTTCCGCAGTGTGATGGTTCCTTGTTTCTTAGAAGGGTTCCTTCTAACTTTTGCCGGACGGAACGTGTTTGTCCTGCGAGTGTCGGATGTTCCCGAAGATTAAGGGGAAATTGATCGTAAAAAACTATAAACCCTCCTTGTCTAGCGACTTATTGGCCGGAGCTCCACATCAGAGTTGTGCATAGCGAGCCTTCTTGGTATGGCCTTGGTCTTGGCTTGCTGGTTATGTCTTTGATCATGGTTCACAACATGTCAATTAATTCTTTGATGAAGGGACGTGCCGAAAGAAAAGGGGTTTTACGTTTGTAAGACCGGTTTGGTGGGTCCCTCGTGGCTTTCTGTTCCAACGTCTCTTGCTTCCACTCCATGAATTTTTTCCTCCAGAGGTTGCGAGTCAACCATGCCTTCTTCGGTTTTCTTCTTTGGGTAGATTGGGATGCCGGGTCCCACGGATGACGCCAAATGTTGAGGTAAATTTACGTAGACTGCTTGAGCTTGGTAAATGTTGAGGTAAATTTACGTGGGCTGCTTGAGCTTGATAAAAGTGACCTCAGTGGTAATAAAAGATCGAGTTCAGCTTGGTTCCTTTGGAGCATAGTCCTTCGTCTCCTAGCTGAAATTAAGAAAGAACACCGTTAGCTCACCCCGGGGTGTGAGTCCGGGACCAACTCCGGCGTGAGAGTAAGTACAATTATTATGAGATAAATGCAGAGAATGTAAAGTATGGTCCGGAAAGGTGTTGTGTCCCGTCCTAGGGAAATGAGCCTTCCCTTTATACTATTTGGGATTCACTATAAGACATAACCGTGGGGCTCTCTCTTGGTACAAACTGTCAGCCATGTGTCATACCAAGGACTGTGGTCCTTCGCGAGGACTGTACCTTTGTCGGGT
The DNA here is from genome assembly GCA_026074375.1 of Tanacetum coccineum. Classification (NCBI taxonomy): domain Eukaryota; kingdom Viridiplantae; phylum Streptophyta; class Magnoliopsida; order Asterales; family Asteraceae; genus Tanacetum; species Tanacetum coccineum. The sequence goes on along the minus strand of BQNB010068455.1, from coordinate 22,669 downwards.
TGCCCTTAGGTACCGCTGCATTAAGACGGAGCTAATAACTCCGGACCTGATATGTCTTTTGACATACCAGCTTCTTCAGAATTCTAGTGGTAACTCTAGACCTGATTTGTCCTTCGACAAGTCAGCATCTCTAGAGTGTTTGTTTAGCTTAGCCCGTGTTAGTTTGGCAGAAGCATCCAAGCCAGATTTATCCTTCAGATGTTTCAGGGGAGACTATACCTCATCATGTCCCCCCAGTCTAGTATCTGCCAAGCTAGCTTGTCAGTGCTAGACTTAAATGTGCTTTGCGTCATTAATGTCCTGCTTTTACGAACGTGGTTTGCTTTTTGTCCATACGTTTTCTTTGCAACGTGTCACGTGATAACTTTTTAATCCTCGTGTCCTTTTTTTATTTCTTTATAAATACCAGCCCTCTTTTTACTTTTTGTTTTACCCCTGCTATAGTAAAAATACACATTGTTTCTGGAGCTATCATTTTTGTTCTCTGCCGCTGCTTACCTTGCTCCGGATTCTTTACTTTCCTAGGTATCTTTTTCTTTCCCTCTTACTTTTTCAATTATGGCTAAAAAAGATATGGATATATATCATTCTTGACTCGCCCCGAATAACCTAAACGTTCTGATCATCAAATATAAAATTCCTCATGATCTCCACCCTCGGCTACCCTCAGAAGAATTTGTGATGTCCGAGCTTTTGGATGATGCCATTGGTATTTATCATCGGATCTTTGATTTTTCTAGTGTTTAAATTCCTTTTTCTTCGTTCCTCCTGACCCTTATCAAACATTACAGGGTCCACTTTTCTCAGTTGGGTCCTCTGGATCTTAATAAGGTTATTACCTTTGAGGTGCTGTGTCGGTCCTTGCAAATATTGCTGACGATGACCTTATTTAGGGTTTTTAGACTTTGTGTAAAAAAGGTGATTGGTTTTCATTTTCTAAGCGTCGTACCCCTTCTCCGGTCTGTATTGATGACAACCGTTGTTGTATGAAGCATTGGAAGAGTGGCTTCTTTTTAATTGATCGGCGGGCTATTCCGGATGCTATGGTTTAGAGACATTCGGACGCAGCTATTGATGATCCAAGGCCTGCTGCTGGTTCTTTTAACATGGCTGATGTGCGCCGTCTAAGCGCTCATGTTATAAAGTTAAGGGATATGCCTGAGGGTGTGTTGGTTTTATCTGGGTTGAGTCGAGTTTAGAAGAACCGTTTTTGTGATCCGGTGCTTCGGGGTACTGATGGAAATGGTATGGGGGTGGGTTGTAACTATTTTGTGTTATGTCCTTGGCTTCTGTTGCTTGCATTTATTATTGTTTTTCTTTTTGCAGTTATGGGTATTCATGATTTTCTCTGCCTTCCTGAGTAGACCGGTGCTGAGGTCCAGGATGAGCCTCATTTGGATGTTAGGCCAACCCTTCAAAGGATTCCTTTTTACTACACTCCCCCTGCTACGGCCGAAGCTGTTATCCTAAACCCTATTCCAGAGGATCTTGCTGTTGGTACCCCTAGTTCCAAGATTGTTGCTAAGGCTGAAGCTTCTCAAAAGCAAAAGGCTGCTTCAAGCCATGTTGCTAAGCATACTAGGTCTGCCTTGACTCAATCGTCCGGTAGCACTACTTGGCCTAATTTGTTTATAGGTGACTCTGATGATAAGAGTGATGGTGATGATGATGCTTGTGTTGAGATTCCATTGGTTACCCCTCTTCGTTCTGCTGATGTGATCCCTCCTTCAAAGAACCAGGGTCGGAGCTCCGTTGCTCCTACTATGAAGGCTCTAACACCCGAGGTAATTATTTTTGCTTTCTAAGTTTTTTTTTCTTCGCCTTACTGTGTTTTTATTTTGCAGATTCTCAAGGTAAGAGAGGCATATCATATCGATCTTTCCTATAAGTAATACTTATATAAGTTATTTTGCTTTTTGTAGTAATCATGTCTTCTACGACATCTCTGTCTCTACACGTCGTCAACACCAACTCTGAGCCCGACAGAGCCTTCTGGGGAGCCGATGATGAGGAGGTACCGGAGGGAGGCATTCCACGGGTCACCGTATTAGAACGACGGAACCCTCTCGCTACACCAGTAGCCCACCATCACCAGTTTCCATACCAGGCCTAGAAATCACACAGACACCACTATTTCCTCAGGACTGAGATGAGTCCTGACCTATGTTCGTACAGGACATGATCCTGACTACGTGCCATAGCCTAATACCCTGAGTATAAACCATTGGAGGAGGACCATAGTTTCATGGCTAAGGAGCAACATACTCCTATGATTCACCTACTAGCTGATCCACCCGGAATGTTACTGATTCGGAATCCCGAGGAGGATCCAGAGGAGTACGAGGAGATGAATAGAGGATGGTCTGGTTACTACCTATGGACGGGGAATGATGGAGATGACGATGATGCGATTCATCTAGGGATGACGCCAATTATAGGATGAGGATGATGAGGACGAGGAGGAGGAGGAGGAGCACCTAGCTCCGACCGACTCTACTATTGATGCACCTGTTGATGAGCATGTTTTCCCACCTGAGGGAACAAAGCTTGTTATACCACCACCCTCCACTGACATTACTATTGGGGCTAGGATTACTGACCGACCCCAGACTTCCATTTCCCTTCCACCAGAGGCAGTGGTTGAGAGACTTCTGACCATGACTACTCCATCACCATCACCACCTATCTTACTATCACCACCCTCTATAAGGGAGCGCCTTGCTAGGTGCATGGCCCCACATGCACATTCACCACCCTTACCACCACCATCTGGGTGTCCAACCCAAATCCAGACACTCAGGATAACATCCACTCAGGCTCTTATTGATGCAGTCACTGCCGCATTACCATCACCTTCACTACCCCCACTACCACCATCTCTATCCATACCACCACCTGTTGACCGTAGGGATGATATCCCCGAGTCTGAGCAACCTCCCCGCAAGAGGTTGTATTTGTCCACTATAGGCTCCAGATATGAGATCGGAGAGAGTTCTACTGCTAGACCTACCAGAGGTCGAGGGATAGATTATGGATTTGTTAGCACGGTAGATGCTGAAGAGAGGCGACAGGGGATTAGAGATGTTGGGTACGGGATTAGGGATACTTGGGTAGATCCGGCAGAGGCAGTTCCAGAGATAGCACCTATGACCGTGGGAGAGGTCAACACTAGGGTCATAGAGCTTGCTGAGCTCCATGAGCGGGATACACAGGACTTGTATGCTCTACTAGAGGATGCTCAGGGTAGTAGGACTCGTATATCACAGCGAGTCGATATGGACTCGCAGCGGGTCGATTTACTTATGGGGGATAGGATGACTCTCCAGGAGACAGTATAGATGGTGGAGGAGGAGGCCTATGCTTCCCGAGAGGCTTGGGCTCACTCGATAGGATTGAGTCAGGCGACTCATCAGGAGCTTCAGACCCATCGTGATCATGTGTATGCACATGAGACCTATCTCCAGGCACACCAGACATAGCTACAGCTGCAGAGTACTCTCATTCAGACACAACATCAGGTACACGAGACTCGCTTTCAGATGCAGCAGGCTGAGTTAGCAGCGCTTCGAGAGACTGATCGTAGGCGCCAGGACCAGATGGTAGAGACTCTCCGAGTCATCAAAGATATGAGGCGAGAGATGAGCGACATGCAGACTGAGTTGTTAGCACTGCGAGAGCAGCAGAGGAGAGCTAGGCAGCCAGGACCAGAGGCTAGGATTTTAGATCACCAGGAGCTTCTGTGACGCCGACAGTCACATCTAGTATTTATCTTATTGTATCTTGTTAGTCATCGTACATGCATGTTAAGTATTAGGGGTTTTCCCCGCTAGCATAGCCTTAGATATTTTGTATTGTATTATGTGTACTCCGACAACTATTTCATGTAAAATTTTCAAAGTTATGAATGAAATGGATGTGTTACTTTGTACTATATACCTCTCTTGTGTTGATTATCTCATCTATATATTAATATATTCTGTCATATAACCTCATGTTTTGTCTTTTGTGATCTAGACAAACATTGGCACCTACAACATAAGGACCAAATACCCCTGTTAACACACAACCCAAACAACATACCCAGAATCATCCATGCAATGATCGACCCAACTCTTTTGCGAACCTCCACCAATTGGGCGATGGAAAGCCACAGTTTCGCACGGGGATAACCGAAGAATGGCAAAACGGCGCGCCCCTTTTTTTTACGCTGAACTTCATGAAAGTGTTATCTTTGAACTTTCCAAGGGACTGAAGGCGTGGTCGGTTTTAACTCGGTGGATTGAAAAAGATTAGTCATTTTCATATCAGTGGTTGTGCTATTGAGAAATTCAAGTATAGTTTGCCACCTACACTCTATTAGGTGCTTGCTTTGACTTGGGAATGTCAAATCAGAAACCTTAGGTCCCGAGGCAAATGCAATTACTTGGAAGTACTCAAGAAAAAGATGACGTGAAAGTACTGTCACAGGGCAAAAATCAAGAAATTTAAAATTGAGCTGTGGAACTGAAGGTCCAAGGAAACGATGTTCCGGCATACCTGAACTGTCAAGAGTTAACCTGATATGTACAAAGTTGTTGCCAATGAAACCGAGAAGGTTGACAAGTCATCATGACTTCCTGACAACAATTATAGGAACGTCACGTTGCCAAACCCAAGACATTGGATGAGACTATTGAGTTGGCCAATGACTTGATGGACCGGAAACTCCTCACCTACGCGGAAAGGCAATCTGACAACAAAAGGAGGGCTGATGATTCATCCAGAAACAACCATGGTCACCAACAGCAACCCTTCAAAAGGCAGAATGTCGCCAAAGTCTACAACATGGGGACAGGCGAAAGGAAGCCGTATGGGGGATCCTTGCCCAAGTGCAACAAGTGCCATCTCCACCACAATGGCCCGTGCACCCAGAGGTGCCACAAGTGCAACAAGATAGGGCACTTTGCTCGCGATTGCAGGAGTACTGGTAACACAAATGTTGCTAACACTCAGAAGGGCAATGGGGCAACTCCCAAAGGGAATGGTTGTTTTGAGTGTGGAGCACCAGGACACTTCAAGAGAGATTGTCCAAAACTGAAGAATAAAGATGGAGGGAAGGGGAATGCACAAGGATGGGTTTATGCGGTTGGGAATGCAGAAAAGAGGGGAAATGCACCAGGAAACCCTGATGCAAATGTCATCACTATGCATCTATCTTATTCGACACTGGTGCCGATAGAAGTTTTATATCCACTGCATTTAGTTCCTTGATAAACATCGCCCCAACTTCATTAGAAAATTGTTATGATGTCGAGTTAGCTGATGGAAAATTAGTCAAGATAGACACCATTATACGAGGTTGCACCTTAAATTTCTTAGACCATCCGTTCAACATAGATCTAATGCCAGTAGAATTGGGTAGTTTCGATGTCATTATCGGTATGGACTGGTTAAGAAGATATCACGCTGTGATTGTATATGATGAGAAACTTGTTCAAGTTCCCCACGGGAATGAAACTTTGACTTTTTGCGGAAACAAAAGTAGCAACGGGAGAGAATCTCGGTTGACAGTTATCTCATGTTCAAAAGCCCAAGAGTACATGGCCAAGGGATGCCAGGTCTTTTTAGCACAAATATCCGCCAAGAAAAAGGAGGACAAGTCGGAAAGGAAACCGATAAAAGACGTACCAATCGTCGTCTGAGATTTTCCTGAAGTATTTTCCTGAGAGGACTTTGCCAGTATTACACCAGCTTGACCATAGTGGAATTCCAAAATCGAATTAGTTCAGGTAGCACGCACCCAGTAGCTCGAGCACAGTATCGATGGCTCCATCCAAATGAGGGAATTATCCGAACAATTACAAGAACTTCTGACAAGGCGGATTCATATGGACTAGTTATCACCTTGGGGTGAGCCCGGTCTCTTTATTTGTCCAAAAAGATGGATGGGTTCGTTCAGTGATGTGCCATTGCCAGATCCATCTCTTCTTACATTGCGGATCATATTTAATCCATTTTATAATACTCCAAATTGTTTCAATTACTTTGTACCTTTCTGTCTCGGCTTATCAACCTCCCCGAAATCCCAGTGATAATCAATCTTACCCCTCATTCTATTTTTTCTTACAAATCTCCCCACGCTTGAATCCTCCATATGCTCGAGAATTCAATATGCCTTGCGCATCACTGTTTTATTCCTACGCATTATTCCCCCACATATCCTCTATCGAACTACCGTAAATTAAATAGTCTGAAGTAAAGAATCTTAATCCACTTCCCGAGGATCGACGATTTGTTGAATCAACTTCAAGGATCCAGTTTATTTATCTCGAGATAGATCTAAGATCAGGATATCACCCAGCTTACGAGTACGAAGAGCAAGACATTCCAAAGACGGCAATGTCAAACTCTCGTGTATGGCCATTACGAGTTCCAGTGTTATGCATTCGAATGACAAAACGCAACTGCGGTATTCATTGGACCTCTGAACCGAATGTCGTGCAAGCCGTTACCTTGGATAAGTTCGTAATTGTCTTCATCGATGACATACTTATTTATTCAAAAGACGAAAAAAAAGAGCATGAAGACACCTTTTAAAGCAATTTTGGAACGCTTAAGGAAAGAGAAGTTGTATGCAAAGTTTTCAAATGTGAATTTTGGATTACGAGGTACAATTTCTCGGACATTTCTTTAGACATGTCCATTGGATAGTCGGGCATACATGTAGATCCAACAAGATATAGTCTATCAAAAAAGGGGATTGGGCATCTCTCAAGGACACCAACGGAGAGATCCGCCAATTTTAGGTCATGGCTGGTTACTATCGAAGGTTCATTGAAGGATTTTCAAAGATTGCTAAGTCAATGACGAAACTTACTCAGAAAGGAATCAAGTTCGACTGGGGAGAAAAGGAAGAGAACGCTTTTCAGTTAATAAAGCAGAAGTTGTGCAGTGCACTAATTCTGGCTTTACCTGAAAGGAGCAAAGACTTTGTGGTCTACTGTGATGCGTCACACAAGGGTTTAGGTGCTGTACTAATGCATAGAGAGATGGTGTGATTGCTTAATGCTTCTTCGGGGGGGGGGTGGGGGGGGGGGGGGGGGGGGGGGGGGGGGACAACCTAAAAGTTCACAGAAGAACTACACCATCATGATTTAGAGCTTGGGTCGGTAGTGTTGCCTAAAGGATATCGGTTGACACTATCTTATACTGAAGCAGATGCACAGTGTTCACGACATAAAAAGCTATAGCACATTCTCGATCAGAAGGGAGCTTAACATGAGACAACGCCGTTGGCTGGAATTACTGAGTGACTACGATTGTTATTCGTTATCATCCAGGGAAAGCAAACGTAGTTGCCGATGCGCCTGAGCCATAAGGAACGGATTGAGCACTGCGGAGTTCGAAAGCCTTAGTTTATTGACAATTGGTTTGGATCTCCCCCTACGAATATTAGAAGCCTCAGATTCGAAAGCCCAGTAACAGAGGAATCTCGTGAATGAAGATGTAGGCGGCATAGTCAGAAGGGAATATACAAAGGAAGATATGGAACCACGTGCCGATGGAACACTATGTTTACACGGCAGGAGTTGGATACCTTGCTATAGAGACTTAAGATCCGTGATTATGCACGAATCCTACAAGTCGAAATATTCTATCCATCACGGTTCTGAAAAGATGTACCAAGATGTGAAGAATATTATATGGTGGCCAAACATGAGGCACTGACATAGCATCGTATGTTAGCAAATGCCTGACATGTGCAAGGGTCAAGGCCGAACATCAAAGGCCATCGGGATTGCTAGTACAACCAGAAATACCCGAGTGGAAGTGGGATAATATCACGATGGATTTTATCACCAAACTTCCTAGGTCGTCACAAGGTTTCGACACCATCTGGGTGATTGTGGATCGATTACATATTGATGTCTCTTCTTGCCAATAAGGGAGAATGATCATTGGAACAAGTTGGCAGGTTGTACCTAAACAGGTTCCCCCCCAATTTAATTATTTAGTAATTACCCGCCATTATTTATTGCAAGAACACTGGGATACCTGCCTCAATTATCTGTGATCGTGATGGGAGATTCACATCAAATTTTTGGAGAATATTTCAAAAAAGCTTTAGGGTACGGATATTTAGTCATATGGTGCATTGCGTATATCCTAAAACTGACGGCCGAGTGAGTGAACCATTCAAACTCTCCGAGGACATGCTACGTGCTTGCGTGATTTGATTTTGGCAAAGGCTGGGTTAAACATTTGCCATTGGCCGAGTTTTCGTACAACAACAGTTATCACGCTAGCATAAAGGCCGCCCCTTATGAGGCACTGTATGGTCGAAAATGTCAATCACCGGTGTGTTGGGCCAAGGTTGGGGAAGCCTAACTGACTGGCCCATAATTAATCTAAGAAACAACGGAAAAGATCGTCCTGATCAAGCAAAGGATGCAAGCTGCACATGATCGACAAAAGAGCTACGCTGATTGGAAACGAAAGCCAATGGAGTTCGAGATTGGGGACAGAGTTATGCTCAAGGTCTTACCTTGGAAAAGAGTCGTACGGTTCGGTAAGCGGGGCAAGCTGAACCCGAGATATGTCGGACCTTTCAAGGTGTTAGCAAAAGTTGAGAAAGTTGCCTACAGGCTGGAACTTCCTCAAGAGTTGTGCAGGTTCACCATACCTTCCAAGTTATCTAATCTGAAGAAATGTTTATGTGCGAACCAATTAGTCATGCCGTAGAAGAATTCATGTTGACGATAAGCTCCAGTTTGTGGAAGAGCCGTGAAATCATGGAACGGGAGATCAAACGATTGAAGCGAAGCCGGATACCATTGGTTAAGGTTTAAACCGCTGGAACTCTAGGGGGCCCTGAGTTCACCGGGATGTGGAAGATGCGTTCAACAAAAATACCCATAACTTTTCACCCAAAACGGGCTAGTCACTCCTCTACATAGGTTTAAGCTTTGAGGACAAAGCTCTTTTAACGGGTGGAGACTGTAACATTTCTCATTTTCATGTCATTGTACGACATTTATTATTAGTCCACCTATGTATTTTTAGTCGATACGCGTTTACTTTAATTAATTGCTTTTGAGGCTAAAACGCGTTAGACTAAGAAATAACCATTTAATGTAAACTCGGTCATCAATTAAATTAAGGATTTCATCAACCAAGTAAGATAATAATTATTTAGAAGATAATTACGTACTTTACGTATTTTATTTTTGATTGGTCACGTAAAAGGGTTACGTTTCGCGATAAAATACATTTGGACACACCCTGGAAATACCTAGAATTACCTAGACTCAAACCAATACCCAATTTAAATGCCTAAACACAAAACTTGACCAAATCTTGTGTTAATAACATAAAATAGCCGAATGTGGGTACAAGAAAAGCCACATAAATCGTCCTTAGTGTATGCTAGCTAAACCAAATCTTCTAAATAATCCTAAAGTACTATTACATCCTCAAACTAATTAAGGATAGTATTTAATGTCTCTTATTAGCCAAGTAACCAATGGTTAATAACCATTTCTTTATCTTTACCCTTAGGTCGCGGCTAGAGAGCATCAAACCCACAAAACCATAAGAATTTCAAGTATCAAACTAAATCTTGTACAAATATTTGGTCATTAAGAGTGGTACTTGAGTGGTTTAGCATAAAACCATGTGTGGCTAACTAGAAAACCCCTAAACCACTAAGCTAGGGCTCGACATTGGCTTGGTTAGAACTAAGGAACCTAAACTAACTTCCTTGCCTATAAATATACATTCATATCTTACCATTTGACACTCTTGTTAACTCACACACACCTCAAACTCTCTCTTCTCTTGTTCGGGATACAAACCGCAAGCAAACACCTCCCACTTCTTTACATTCGAACCTATAAGCACTAAGGTTATCACACAAGAGTTATACGAGCTAAGGATTTATATACTACACGTCCACTCCTCCATCTAAAAGCTATAGGACCTTTGTAAGTCACAACAACACTTTACGTTTCATAATATCATTTCCTTTTGAATTTTTAGACGTATGTCACGATATATATAAAGTGTGCGTGCCTAATGTGGCGTAGGATTTCATTTGTGTGGGCGAGGACTCATTAAAACACATGTACAATGATGGTTAGGGACAAACTAGTGACTTCGACGTAAACAATAACCCTAGGCACGAAAATATAAAGAAACTATACGTAAACGTTCAAAGAAAGTGAAACGATGTGGCCTAGGAACATATACGCGAGACAAATGAACGTTTGCATGCAAGGTACGACGTAGAAATACGTTAAATGAAACATTGATATCACTAGGGCAAGTTTTTCGAACCATAAGTTGCTAGAAATACCAACGGGCCACAAAGGGGCCTTGGTTAATATTTGGGCCCAACAGGCCCAATAGATTTTGTTACGAGACCCGTAGCTTATAGATAAGCTCACTTGAGCTTATCAAGGGCTTGTGGTGAGAGTTTTAACACGTTTAGGACACCCGAGATGGTAATGGAGAACCTTAAACGGCCGAAGGCGAGCCATTATGCCCCCAAACATGCAAACGAAACCCTTGTTGTATTAAAGGCTACGGTTTTTTAACATAAGCCACTTGAGCTTATTTAAAGGGTTAATGTACTTATGTTGAACTCGTATGGGCCTTAGAATACCTTGGCGTGAGCTTAATAACACGAACGAGTCCTTATCGGGCTTACTAGCCCACAAACAAGCCCAAATCAAGCAAATAAGCTCACAATAAGTTCGAACAGCTTATTGATGAACTTGTACAACTTTAATAAGCTAGATGGACCTAGAAAATGTTATTGGACCCAAAAGAATTAAGCCCGAACCTTTAAAACCCTTATCGGGCCTTAACAGGCCCAAGCCGGCCCAATAATAGTGCTTATTAGCTTATTTTGAATAAGCTGAAAAAGAAAACAGATTGTTGGGCTTAATATAAATTGGAAATGAGCTAGCAAAGCCTATAAACCCTTAAGGGTGTTTGTCGAGTAAGCTATTAGGCTTTCGGGCCCAATAAGCTCGAAATAAGCTACAATAAGCTCCCCGAGCTTATTTACAGCTTATCAGGCCCCACTGAGCTTATTGAGGACCTTTAGACTTATTAAAACCATAACGGACTTTTAAAACGCTAAACGGACCTTAACGGGCCCAATAAGGCCCGTTAAGCCAAAAATAAGCTCGATGAGCTTATTTAAAAGCCGAAACAGCTTTTATAACTTATTTGAACTTAACAAAAAGAAATGCCACTTGTTGAGTTTTATTTGGAGCTAAAATGCAATTTTTGCAAATCGAGGGACTAAAAATGTACAATTCGAAACTTAAGGGATTAAATTGTCACTTTCGAATTGTGATAACTCCAGGGTCTGTTTTTGAAACATTCTGAAACTCAGGGACTGAAGTGTAACTATAAAGACCTAAATTACAATTTTGTAAACTTAAAGGACTACTTATGTAATTAGTGAAACTTGGGTGTTTTTAAAATGTAAATAAAGTTATATTATAAACCCTAGGGCTGTTTGTATTATAAGAAAACGTATGTGGTATATTTGTGAACAAAGTGACTAAAGAATCCACCTTAACGAATCGGTGAAATAAAATATTTTTTTATTCTTTTTTTTTTGGTCGAATATTAGATATTTGGAATTAATCGGGGAAGAGGGTGTTTAATTAACGATCTTAATTAATAAGTATATTTATTAACAATGTTTTCGCGTTTCCAGAGAAGAAAATCGAAATTATCAAATACTATAACCATGTGCCCTCCACCACACACATGTGATACAGTATATATTAGAGTGAAATAGAATTTAGTTTATACAACGATCGTGCTTAAATGTATAGACTATAAGCTGGACGTATTTACTTAGGTACTTGACGGTGTGATTCATTGCTTACTTGGATATTTATTATCATTCAGAGAACTACCTATAAGGTGAGTTCATAGCCCCATGTTTTACAATTATTTAAATGATTTACATCCTTGGGGTGAGAACATGCTTTGTTTTACAAATTGGACGCAAGTGTACATTTTATACCATGATTACGTGTTTGCCTGAGTTACCATAACCCGTTATGTCCATGATCATGAACTGTTAATTGCATAGATGTGATTGGGAATTATATTGTGTGGGCGCGAATGTTATGGATAGATCTATTAGGGATTGACAATCCCCGTTCGGGTGACTAGCTATCACTGGGAACGAACGCATACCATGTCGAATTTGGGATGTTGCAGGGTTAGCACATCATTCACGGACACTTGTTGGCAAATATTTATTTGCATTCATATATGTCGAGCTTCAGTGTCATGAGCTTAGGAAAACGTAATTACTTTTTATGATGTTTGCATGTGTTGCTAAATCATTACACTTGGGAAAAATCTTGCGGTCATACATTGTTTACATAAACTATGAAATTCCCAACATTATGTTGACGTTTTAAGCATGTTTTTCAGGTCAATAAGGCACGAGGTGCGATGGATTACATTGGGAGTCAATATAAATTGAGATGTCGACACTTAAAGATTTGGGGTTCTTATTAATTTTTGGGGACATTGTATATAAAACGGAATTCTTAATTTACTATTGTTGAACAATTTGAAGCCATGGGCTTATGTAACAAACAAGTATTTTGTTAATCCAATGTATCTTTTTCAAACGACACGTTTAGTAGTCGTTCTCAGATCTTGTTGCTTGTTGATCCAAAAAGTAACGCCCTCGGGAAATTCAACATTCCGATTGTGTGCTCAGATATTGAGGGGGTGTGTTACAGTCATGGAATATGGTTGATGTACTGAAAAACTAAGATTCGGTTGTTTGTTGGTAAAGGGGATATGTCTAGGAGGAATGTTATTGATTTTGGAAGAATCATTTGCTCCAGTTGCACGGATAGAAGCCATCAGAATATTCATTGCCAATGTCGCAACCAAGAATATGATCATCTACCAAATGGATGTCAAAACTGCTTTTCTGAATGGTGATCTTCAAGAAGAAGTCTTTGTCAGTCAGCCTGAAGGATGTTTCAAGACCAAGATAATTCTACTCACGTTGATCGTTCTTGAAAAGAAGGCTCTTTATTGTGCTTAATGCAGGGCCACCAAGGGCGTGTTATGAACATTATCAAAGTTCCTTTGGCCAACAATTTTCTTCATGGGTGACTGTGGATCCAACGTTTATTTCACCAAACGCAAATCAGGCAAATACATATTCCACTTGTTCAAAATATACGTAGTAGATGTATATTCCATTATTGCCTCAAACGATCATAAAGTGTGTCACTATTTTCCAAAGATATGAGCTCCAAAATTTCAGATTTAGTATGTTGTCAATGATTGGGACAAAATTGTGCGTTTTTCTTGGACTACAAGTTTCTCAAAAGTTTCTCAAAGTCCTAGAGGCATCTTTATTAACCAAGCAAAATATGCTCTCGAAACCTTAAAGAAATATGGAATGGATCTCTCTGACCCTGTCGATACACCAATGGTGGATCGATTGAAACTGGACGAGGATCTCATGGGGATTCCAGTTGACCAAACTCGATTTAGAGGAATGGTTGGCTCCCTAATGTACCTTACAGCCAGTAGACCCGACCTTGTATTCGCCGTTTGCATGTGTGCTAGATATCAGGCTAAGCCTACCAAAAAGCACTTTGAAGCTATCAAACGTGTCTTTCGGTACTTGAAAGGAACCATTAACATGGGTCTTTGGTATCCGAAAGACAACGCCATGTCACTAACAGCTTATGCAGATGCGGATCATGCGGGATGTCAAGATTCAAGAAGAAGTACGTCGGGAAGTGCTCAGTTTCTTGGAGATAGATTGGTTAGCTGGTCATCAAAGAAGCAAAGAAGCACGGCAATATCAACTACAGAGGCTGAATACATCGCCATGTCTGGATGTTGTGCTCAAATCCTTTGGATGCGATCACAGCTCAAAGACTACGGATTTGACTTCAATAAAATTCCTCTGTACTGTGATAACAAGAGTGCTATTGCTCTTTGCTGTAACAACGTCCAGCACTCTCGATCAAAACACATCGACATACGGCACCATTTCATCCGAGAGCAAGTGGAAAATAGAGTGGTTGAACTCTACTTCGTGGAAACGAATTATCAACTTGCAGACATTCTCACCAAAGCATTACCAAGAGAACGGTTCGAATTTCTTCTTCCACGCCTAGGCATGAAGAGTTTGACCCCTGAAACTCTCAGACGTCTTCAAGAAGGAGAGGATGAGTAAACAAAATGCCTTCGTGTATCCTTTGTACATAGGTCTAACAAAAAAAATCTAACAACAGATCACAGGTAAGTGAAGTAAGTCAAAATGGTTAAGAAGACAAAAGATGAATAATAAATATTTTAAGTCATTTGGAATTACTAAAAGGCTTGCAATTACTTCTACTTGCAACCCGGTTTGATGTCTGGGCATGGATTACTTTATATCCAACCATTATGGGAGTATCGTTTCGCCTGATCTTTTCATCTCAATCAACGACTACAGCTCTTTCAATAGAAAACGGGTCGTTGTTTGAGGGGGAGTGTGAATGTGAAAATGTGCTTCATCACACAAGGTTCTAAAAGAAGTAATTGGGAGAATCTTCCATGGTTATTTAGGAGTGTTGTATGCTATGAAAGTGTAATTATAAGATGGTTGTTGTATTCTAATGGGTTAATATTTGAAGGGGAGTTAATTAATTTTAACTCAAAGGTCCAAAGTTATCTATAGTTATAATGATTAGGGTTTAAAAGCAATTTGCTTTTTGTTTCCTAGCCTTATTAACCAATAGGGACTAAATTGGCCAATTGCCTAAACTTAGAAGATCCTTAGAAATACTTAAAACAAAAAATAAAAGAAGATGGAAACCTAAGGGACTGAATCTGCCAACTTACTAACTTAGGATATAAAAGAGGCGGCGAGTTGGTTCTTGGTCAAACCTATCAAAATTCAGTCAACGATAAAACACACACACACACTCTCACGCAACTCGCCGCCAAGAACAAAGCCTCAAATCTTTGATTTCCAGTGTTTCTTGCAAAGGTATTTATTGAACTTTAATCTATATCATTTATTCTATGTGTGTAACAATGGAATCGAATGAAAACACATTAAAAAGTGTAGAAAAAATAGATCTAGGGTCGTTTTAGATGAAAATGCCAATGTAGTGTTGTAATGTGTGATTTAGTTGCTGGGAATTGTTCATAAGGCATATATTACTAAGTTTTGATGTGTGGATTTCTGTCTCAAACAATAGTGAATGATTTGCTTATGTTTCTTAATGGCGGGTTGTCTTTTAGAAAGTAAAAGTCTGTGTGTTTGATGGAAAGAATGGTAGTAATGTGTATCTTATGCGTAGGAAAGCCTAGGAATGCCTTAGGATGTGATTAGTTTTGACAAAGGAGGTGCGTGGTTTGAATTTTAAGAAACCAGTCCGGATGGCGAGTTGCTTATGTTTCTAGGTGGCGAGTTGGTTATCTTATTATTATTTTAATGTTTTCAAGGAAACCGCCGCACCGCGGCGGTTTGGTTGAATTTATTATTTTTTATAACTTATTCAACCCGCTGGTTCATATGGCGGGTTGAGTCACAGCGAGTTGCCTAATGGCGGGTTGATTCACAGCGAGTTGCCTAATGGCGGGTTGATTCACAGCGAGTTGTCTAATGGCGGGTTGACTAACAGCGGGTTGCCACAATTTTATGTTATTTTATTCCAACAGGTAAACCGCCGTCTCTCGGCGGTTTGGTCGAATATTTTTATATATTAAAATATTCAACCCGCCCTTTTCAAATTTTATTCATGGCGGTTTAGTGCCTTCCTCGCGGCGGTTTGCTCGATTCTCCTAACGGCGGGTTGGCATTCTGCCTGGCGGCGGTTTGGGCTAAGTTTCATAATTTTGGCCCATTAGGCCCAATAATCTATCAAGGCCCCTTCGAATGACCCAGTTGCTTTTCTAAACCCCATCCGGGCTTAGTTAACAAGTAATTGAACCTGTTGGATAATTATGCATCCTGTGTCCTCATATGTAGATTTTCATCAAACCAGAGTTTCCTCTGTTTTAATCAATCGTGGAATGACATGACTTTAATCAAAGCTAAAGTTCTCTCTAACATCGTTTCTCTGCAATGTTTGTCTTCTTTGTTAATACTCTTTTGCAGAATACGATGGCAGAACAAAATGTTCCCACTCAACCACCGACAAGAACAGATGAGCAGATTGTACCTCGCTCTCAGTGGTTAATAATCGGGAAAAGCAACCTTCTTTTCAATGCTCAAAAGATTCAAAAGAACCCCATCTTTCAGATATCAGTGGACATCTTGAGTAATACCAACTTCTTCCGAGCATTCACTGCCTCAGCAAGTGTTCCTGCTATCTACCTGCAACAATTCTGGAATACAATGAAATATGACGAGAAGACTGGGGTTTATAGATGTCAAATTGATGAACAATGGTTCGATCTAAGTGCTGATCTTCTCAGAAAGGCATTAGCAATTACTCCTGTCATCCCAGCACAACCATTTGAGTTACCTCCGTCTGGTAACACTGTGATTGATTTTGTTAATGAGCTGGGGTATCCTGAACCTGTAGAAATTGTCTCCAATATACGGGTGAATTATGTGTATCAACCATGGAGAGCAATTCTAACCTTTAATCATCAGTGCTTGAAGGAAAGGTTCTGGCAGTGACAAACCCAGACACCCAGTTCTGCAAATGCTGTGGGGAATCGTCTCAAACTAATGTTGATCATGCAGAGCTGTTATGGGAAGAGTTTACTCAAGGGATCTAGTACATTATTCTACACAAAGCAGCACAAGAAGCCAGTCTATGAAGAAATCAAAGAATGAAGTAACTCCTCTCCTCATTCTTTATGGACGGTTTTCAATGTGGATAATCTACTACTGGCCAAGCTATAACAACATCATCGACGTCCTGATTCTGCTGTTCATTCATACTGAGAGTGGGGGGGGGTTGATTTTATATTAGGAAATCTCAAGTTTGTCCCTAAAGGTGTGTCAGTTTGAAGTGTTGGAATGGCATATTCCGATCCCCTGATAACTGATGCATTCAAAAATCTCGTATTATCCAACAGTATCTGGAAATGGTTGCTGAGAATACAAAGAAAACCCCTCAAGAAAGTGCAAGCGTGCAACCTGCAACAAAGCATGCTACACCCAAAAAGCCCACAACCACTACACCAGTCAAACAATCCAAGCCAGCTCCTGCTCCGACAAAGAAACCTTCCAAGCATAAGCTTCCACAGAAAGTTAGAAAGGGAAAGCCTACTTTCCAACTTGTTGACGAAGATGATGAAGCTCAACAAGAATCTATTCCTCAAGAAGAAGGTGATGATCCTGATCTCGAACTGGCTAAGAAGATGAGTTTGGAAGCACATCAAGAAAAGGGAGAAGGAGAAGGTGATGATGCTGACATGGAACGAGCTATTAAGCTTAGCTTGGATCCAGCCTTTCTGCCACAAGGTCGGGCACCTGTTGGAGGAGTAACGATCAGGGATCCAGTATCAGAAACAACTCCCAAACTGCATGAAGTAGTGGGCAAGGGAAAGGCCGTTGTAACCGAAGAACAAGTAGCTCATTCCCTGATCGATCTGTCAAAGAAGAAAAGAACTACTGATCAGTTTATCCTTGTTAGGCGTGATCAAACTCCTCATGATTCGACAACTGGACCCTCTTCTCAACCTGAAGATGACACATCAGAGAAAGTGATCCATGAATCTTCATCAACGTCTGATTCAGAACGAACTGAAAGTGAAACAGAAGCCGCTGCTCCTAAAGGTGACAAGATTAAGGTGATGGTAGACAGTCTACAGAACCTCAGAGTAAGGCATTCTCTGTATCAGACCTGTAAGCACATGAGGCTCTGGCTGGACCAGACCTTGAGCCCATGAAAGAAGACCAGACTGGATCAGACTCTGGAAAATTACATGTGTCTCTTGTTGGACCAAACCCTGAGCACATGGATGATGAATTCCTCGCTACAGCACAGACGAACGTGTCATCGATGATAAACCAGAAAGTCATTCTGGTTCTATGTATTCCATGAAAAATCTCGATGACACTTATAACTTTGGGGATCAATTTCTTTATGACAAAACCTAACGAAGATGTTCAGGAGAAATCTAAAGTTAGAGAGGGAGTCTGTATTCCACCATACCTATCCAAAGTCATCAGACAGTAACGTCAACTCCTCCAGTGATTGCTCCCTTCATAGATGTCT
Organism: Tanacetum coccineum; assembly: GCA_026074375.1. Lineage (NCBI taxonomy): Eukaryota > Viridiplantae > Streptophyta > Magnoliopsida > Asterales > Asteraceae > Tanacetum > Tanacetum coccineum. Next base: position 4,448 of record BQNB010068455.1, on the reverse strand, counting down.
CATCTACTAAGCCGTCATCACTGGTCACAACTCCTCCAATCAACACAGAAGCTACAACAATCACCACATCTCTCCCAGAGATCACTCCATTCATCGCCCTTCAGCTAAGAGTGGCAAGATTAGAGCAAGAGATGTCTGAAGTAAAGAAGACTGATCACTCGGCTGATGTTTTGGCTTTAATCAAATCCCAAGTTCCTACGGCTGTTGATAAATATCTAGGAACAAAACTTGTGATGCTTTCCTTAAGATCTTGAAGGGACACACTGAGATTTAATCGAGGAAATACCTCTGAGTTGACTGGCCCAGAGTCTGTCAGAGAATCAAGAATCTGAAAAGTGTCCGAATGAGTTTATCAGAACCAAAAATGGAATCATGGTGAGGAGAATAACAAGATTCAAACTACTCCCTCAGGTCAACTGATATAGTTGATTTTGAAGATTTTGATCTAAATGAGTAGCTGCTCTTCAATCACATGAATAAGATCAAGTCTGCCATAAATAGAAATACTGCCAACTACATCTATACCATGCTTTTATGGAAGCTTTGATAGCAGTATAAGATGCCATGGATAAGGTAAGTTGCAGACAAGGTTAATGAACCACATGAGAAAGCATGATACGTAATGGATGATGAAGGACGATGTGATGGATGGAAGGCCCTTCAGCTGAGGATCAAACAGGGTAGGTCACAATGAGAAGAAGATCGATCTGCGTTTCTGCGGTCAGCTCAACCTCTCCAAAATAAAAGATGATGACCCAAAGTTCAAGAAACCAAGGGAGTCTGATGCATCTGCTTCCAATAACAACCAGCTTTACCTCGACTGGATGGCAGATCACTGACACAAGAGATGCAGTTGTTGACTCTTCGATGCACAGATCTGATCCCGAATCAGAACATTCTGAACAATCTTCAGATGACATTCCGATGCAGGATGAAAGGAATGTCTCAGATATGGAGGACACAGATAACGCTCACATTCCCAAGGTGTCGACCACTATGTGGTTTAAGCCGATTCCTGAAGGCGAGAGACCAGCCACACCTGAACCGGAATGGACCATTCCCCCGAATGATTTCCCAGAACTAGAGAATAACTGGGCAAATACATAAGCAACACTATTTAGTTTCTTGACGGAGACACGCTTCAAAGGAAGACGTATGATATTGGATCATTCATCAAATGGTCCTGCAGACGAACAAGAAAGAAGAAGCTCTACAAAGCTGATTTAGAAGGTCCAGCTTTCAACCTTGTTAAAGCCTTTTATTAACCAAGCAAAAAATGCTCTCGAAACCTTAAAGAAATATGGAATGGATCTCTCTGACCCTGTCGATCACCAATCGGTGTATTCGATTGAAACTGGACGAGGATATCATGGGGTTTCTCCAGTTGACAAACTACGGATTTAGAAGAGAATGGTGCTCACTAATGTACCTTACTGCGGTAGACCCGACATGTATGCGCACGTTTGCATGTGTGCTGATTATAAGGCTAAGCCTACCAAATAGCACTTTGAAGCAATCTCAATCGTGTCTTTCCGGTACTTGAAAGGAACCATTAATCATGGGTCTTTTGGTATCTTACGAAAAGCAAATGCATGTCTCTAACAAGCTTATGCAGATGCGGATAATACGGGATGACAAGATTCAGAAGAAGTAGTCGTGAAGTGCTCAGTTTCTTGGAGATCAGATTGTTAGCTGGTCATAAAAGAAGCAAAGCAAGCACGGCAATAATCAACTTAGAGGCTGAATACAATGCTCATCGTCTGGATGTTGTGCTCAAATCTTTGGATGCGATCACACTCAAAGACTACGGGGGGGACTTTGACTTCAATAAAATTCCTTTGTACTGTGATAACAAAAGTGCTATTGCTCTTTGCTGTAACGATGTCCAGAACTCTCGCTCTAAACACATCGACATACGGCACCATTTCATCCAAGAGCAAGTGGAAAATAGAGTGGTTGAACTCTACTTCGTGGAAACGAATTATCAAAACTGCAGGTCATTCTCAACAAGCATTACCAGAGACGGTTCGAATTTCTTCTTCCACGCCTAGGCATGAAGAGTTTGACCCCTGAAACTCTCAGACGTCTTCAAGAAGGAGAGGATGAGTAAACATAATGTCTTCGTGTATCCTTTGTACATAGGTCTAACTCGTTTTTAAAAATAAAAAATAATAATAATAATATATATGTATATGTATATTAAATATCTTAACTTACTTAGGAAATATTTTAAGTCCCTTGGAATTACTAAAAGGCTTGCAATTACTTTAAATTGCAACCCGGTTTGATGACTGGGCATGGATTACTTTATATCCATGCTCTATGGGAGTATAGTAAAAAACAATGGTGGATTGGTAGACCAGTTACGCTGAATCGTTTTAATCTCAATCAACGACTACAGCTCTTTCAATAGAAAAAGGGTCGTTGTTTGAGGGGGAGAGTGAATGTGGAAAAATCTAATGGGTTCTAAAAGACTGTTGTATGCTATGAAAGAGTAATTATAAGATAGTTGTGGTATTCTAATGGGTTACTATTTGAAGGGGAGCTAATTAATTTTAACTCAAAAGGTCCTAAAGGTTTTATTTTGTATGATTTAGGTTTAAAAATCATTTGCTGGTGATGCTGTCCTAGCCTTATTAACCAATAGGGACTAAATTGGCCAATTGCCTAAACTTAGAAAAGCCTTAGAAATACTTAAAACAAAAAATAAAAGAAGATGGAATCCTAAGGGACTGATTCTGCCAACTCTCATATTAGGATATACATAAGAGGCTGCGTGTTGATGTTATTTCTGGTACAAACCTTTTCGGAATTCCGGTTCTAAGAACAAAAAATAACCTCTCTCTAGCAAATCTGCCGCCAAAAGAAACTAAAGCCACAAATCCTATTTACAGGGTTTCCTATGCAAAGGTATTTATCGAACTTTAATCTTTATCTTCTTTTACTATGTGTATATCTTTGGTTATCAGATTCGAAAACAACATTAATAAGGTGTCTGCTAAATAATTGATTCTTAAGGTCGTTCTTAGATGAAAATGCAACTGCTAGGTTGTAAGGTGTGATTTAGTTGCTGGGAATTGTTCATAAGGCATATATTACTAAGTTTTGATGTGTGGATTTCTGTCTCAAACAATAGTGAATGATTGCTTATGTTTCTTAATGGCGAGTTGTCTTTTAGAAAGTAGATATCTGTGTGTTTGATGGAAAGAATGGTAGTAATGTATATCTGATGCGTAGGAATGCCTTAGGATGTGATTAGTTTTGACAAAGGAGGTGCGTGGTTTGAATTTTAAGAATCCAGTCCGAATGGCGAGTTGCTTATGTTTCTAGGTGGCGAGTTGGTTATTTTATTATTTTTTAATAACTTACTCAACCCGCTGGTTCATATGGCGGGTTGATTCACAGCGAGTTGCCTAACGGCGGGTTGATTCATAGCGAGTTGCCTAACGGCGGGTTGATTCACAGCGAGTTGCCTAACGGCGGGTTGATTCACAGCGAGTTGCCTAACGGCGGGTTGATTCACAGCGAGTTGCCTAATGGCGGGTTGATTCACAGCGAGTTGTCTAATGGCGGGTTGACTAACAGCGGGTTGCCATAATTTTATATTATTTTATTCCAACAGGTAAACCGCCGTCTCTCGGCGGTTTGGTCGAATATTTTTATATATTAAAATATTCAACCCGCCCTTTTTCAAATTTTATTCATGGCGGTTTAGTGCCTTCCTCGCGGCGGTTTGCTCGATTCTCCTAACGGCGGGTTGGCATTCTGCCTGGCGGCGGTTTGGGCTAAGTTTCATAATTTTGGCCCATTAGGCCCAATAATCTATCAAGGCCCCTTCGAATGACCCAGTTGCTTTTCTAAACCCCATCCGGGCTTAGTTAACAAGTAATTGATCCTGTTGGATAATTCTGCATCCTGTGTCCTCAAATGTAGATTTTCATCAAACCAGAGTTACCTCTGTTTTAATCAATCGTGGAATGACATGACTTTAATCAAAGCTAAAGTTCTCTCTAACATCGTTTCTCTGCAATGTTTGTCTTCTTTGTTAATACTCTTTTGCAGAATACGATGGCAGAACAAAATGTTCCCACTCAACCACCGACAAGAACATATGAGCAGATTGTACCTCGCTCTCAGTGGTTAATAATCGGGAAAAGCAACCTTCTTTTCAATGCTCAAAAGATTCAAAAGAATCCCATCTTTCAGATATCAGTGGACATCTTGAGTAATACCAACTTCTTCCGAGCATTCTGTAGGAACCCGATTTACCACTTCACTTCATAACCCGAACCACGAATCAAGAAAAGAGAAGGAGAGAGAGTGATGAAAATAGAGAGAGAAGAGAGAGAGTTGAGAGAGAGAGAATAAGAAAAAGAATTTTTTAGATATTATGAAAAAGATATTTTCTAAAAAAGAAAATATCTATATATATTTAGATATTTTAGAAA